>BMAC01000726.1:516432-552043 GCA_014905375.1 Phtheirospermum japonicum | reverse complement strand
AAAAGACCAACAAAACAACACACAAAGATTTGTAACAAGCAACTCAAACAAACACTTGAGGTTCTAGGGGGGGAAAATGTGACAATTCCAAAGTCAAAAGTGACAATTTTAGAGCAAAAAGTAACAATTTTTAGAAAAAAATAATTTTAATGCTAATTTAATAACAACATGTTTTCCATTTGCATCACTGGTCATGCTTCATAAATAACATAACTATTCAAGTTTATAAGGTAAAAGATAATCAAGATCCAATGAGAAATAATTTACAAATCTAAAATAAAATGGAATACTTCGTTGATGGCCAATAAAGGAGCAGGAATAGGATTAGTTTTTTAAGATGAAAATATAAATTATTTTAAGTTCTTATACATGATAGAGGTTGTTACATCAATTAGACATGGTTTTAAGTTTCTATACATGAATTAGTTTGTTACATACTAATAAACATACCGAAATGAACACAATAACATTAATTAAATAAATCAAAAAACTAATAGCACTTACGTAGAAATTAGGACCACCAAGAAATATGAAAGTTCTAAGAAATATACACTGCTTTAGGAAAAACAAGAACAATATTTTACATTACCATTGAAGCACTCTTTGACAAGTAAATAATCAGTAAACAACATAGCAACTGCATTTTGCTACTCCCTAATTGTGTATTATTCTAATTATGCTACACAAGCTGTCGACATTTCAAAATATTGGGCATATAGAAAGTTCATGAACAAATTACAAAAAAAAAAAATGAACTCCCTGTATATATATACATATATATATACATACATACATACACATATATATAAAAAAAATTGAAACTCAAACAGCGTCGCGACAAGGGGATTTAATCTAACTCAATATGGAATCAGATTTTTAAAAAAGTGTTGCACGTAACGAAATAAATAGTACCTAATTAACTGAGTGATATCAATAAGTAGATACTTCTTACTCCTTTGCTCTATAACTACTTCCCATTTGATCAAAGCATAACTAATAATCCACATTAAAATGAACCAGAAAATGATTTTAATCAGATGAGCTTCAGAGTCACATAACTCATCAAATAGTCACATAATCAGATGAGCAATTAAACAATAAACTCATCACTAAGTATAAAAGCTTAATTTCACATATCTCACTTTTTATTTTAAATAACATGTATGATCCAAACATTTATCACATAATATATCAACAGTGCTACTACATGATGTTAGAGCATCAAGTTTAAAAATGAACAACCACCGGGATATCAAAACAATAATAATGGATTTTAGAACATAAGACATGAAATGACGCATGATATTCACAAATTACTATTCCACTAATAGTTAAACACAAAATAACATAAACAGAAATATATTCCATAAAAATTCAGATTATTAATTAGACACAAAAATCCTAAAAATTGAGCAATACACCTTAAACCCTAAATTCGACCAACAAAAAAAAATTAATAGTGGCGCACCTTCGAGAAATAGGTATAGTAGAGGAGAATGAGAGAGATACTGAGAGACTCAATCATCATCTAGCCGGCAACAGTCAATAGTATCACGAGATTCCGTTGGTGCATCGGTTTTGTTCGTGGTCTCGAGAAATTGAAGAAACGAACGATAAAAGAGAGAAATAGAGATGAGAAGTAAGAGCAATTATAGATTTTGACGGTGTTTGTCAAAGACTTTGCCCGAAATATTGCATTCAGGCTACGATTCTAGCTGCGAGAGGGAGAGATTTTCTGTTTGGGAGAAAAGAAGGGACCAGAGACTTTCTAGAGAGGAAGAGATTTTTCGTTAATTATGGCTTTTATATGAGATTTGATTGCTGCTGGGGCGGGTTTGGGCTCCGTCATACGGTACAAGGTCCACGTGACCGTCATTTTTAAGTTTTTGCCCCAATTATATATGTGTACACGAAGACAAAAGTAAGGAAATAAATGGAGGGTTTTAATTTTTTTTTTCATTATTTTTGTTCTAAACAAATTTGTAAACATATAATTTAGAAACTAAGGCCAATTAAATCATCTACCACCACTTGGAATTTTTGTATTAATTGTTTTTCTGGTTAGTAGTTTGGATTAGTAGTTTGAAATTAAATAATTAATCACACAGAAAATAAACTATTTGTTAACTAGTAGTTAGACAGGTTAGTGTGGATCATACATAATTGCATAATGATATAATTTAGTAGTTTATAATTAATATTAATTATGGTTAACGGGACATGAGAATATGAATTCATATTCAATTTCAACTACAGCTAAAACATGAAATACAGTATGAATTTATATTCACATAATATTTATCATCCAATAACATTTTAGCGATTTGTAGTATGAAATTAAACAATCACTTACAATTTTTTTTTTAAACTATGTGTTAACTAGCAAACAAGAATTAATATTAGATATAGCATGTAATTCAATATGGAATCCAATAATACAATGTCTAAATAAGATATGATATTATAGATTTATATAGACTACAACTGAATTAGCAGTTTCAAATTAATATTATTTGTAATTAATGAGATAGGTGAATATATTCATATTAAATTCCATAGTACAGCTGGATAAATATAGAAATTATATTCACATGATATTTACCATTTAAGAATATTTTAGCTATTAGTATCTGAAATTGAATAATTACTAAAAAAAAATAGTAATTAGTAGTTCTGTTGTAAAACTAGAAAAGAGGGAGAAGAGTGAGAGAATGAGAGAGGAGAGTGCTGAAAGAGTGTAGTTTATTATGAGGACTAGAGTCCCTTTTATAGGTACAAGATTAGGGTTTAGGGGTTGGAAGGTCATTCACATAATATATCATTATTACAATTAATTAATTACAACACTCCCCCTTGAATGACCTTAAAGATGCTGCCTCGTTAAAACCTTGCCAGGAAAACCCAATGGGACAAAACCTGGTCGAAGGAAAAAGAGTACAACCCTACTCCCCCTGAAAACTACGACTGTAGATATTTGAGTCGCCGCATGCCATTCTTGTGCACTAATCTTTTAAAATGATGATGTTGGTGATGCTTTCGTGAATAAGTCCGCCAAATTATCATACGAGCGAATTTGCTGGATATCAATATCGCCATTCTTTTGGAAGTCTTGTGTGTAGAAGTTCGAGAGAGAGATATCTTGTCTTGTCACCTTTTATGTAGTCACATATGAGTTGCGTCATGTATGAAATATTTCTTATCACACTTATAGTGTTCAAATGCTGTCTCATTAAAACCTTGCTGGGATAATCCGACAAAACCTCAGTTAAGGGAAAAAGACTGCAATGCATATCTCATTATATTAATGATAATGTTATAAATATGCTTCAAACATATCAAAATCCTTTCAGGATTTGATTTCATTCATGATATTGTTCTATATTTTCAGTTGAATGAAACTTCAAGTTTCAATATCATCCACCACGTAAAAGAATGCTCTTGTAGCATACATCTTTATTTATATATTATTGACAAAATATTTCATATGAATGAACTTCTAATCAAACATATAGCAATATATAAGATTGCATATTCAATCTTGGCCAAACAATTATGTCAATAACTTTTAATTAATTCAAAAATACCATCCTCGCTATAGTTGACTAATTTCTTGTTGATTCTATTTGATCCAATTATATAGACATAACTTATCGAGATTTCTTTGTTCTAACATTATCATCAGGTACCTGAACCTCTTCAAGAGTTTATAATTTGTTATGTCTGTTTACTCTACTGGAGTATAACATTTAGTAAGAAGACCATCACAAATAATTGCTCCATATAAAGGATATATATTTAGAATCAATCATTACCATGCTCCAGGCATGACATCTTAATCGTCTTGTAGGATTTTATATAAATTTCAAGTTTGAGTCTTTAAACTTGAAAACCATTTATAACCTTATAGTCAGTAATCTAAAATGCAAATTCTCGTTACAAACTTCAGGTTTGTTTTAAACTTTGCGAGGATTATATTTATGCATTCCATATTTTTTGGTTACCATGACATATACATTTCATATGTTTTGTTACCATAACATATGTCTATCCTCCCCGTTGAGAATATACAATGACTAACAAATTATGAGAAAAATGTATCTTTATTTGATATGTTCTCATCATTCGCTATCCATCATGACGTGTGGTGGGGCGATTACAAATATCGCACTTGTTTAAATTTTGATGGAGGCTTCTGACTGTAAGCCATAGACAGGAGTTTCACATATATTATCGTATTTGGCATACTTGTGAAATATTCATTTCACATAATTACAAAAACTATTCTCATTAAATGATATAACAAATATCATAAGGCATATAAATTGCTTTTTCCAACCATAGTCAATAAAATATAAGTCATCAATAAATTTTGCAAATAAATTTACTAGCAAATGATAAGTGTATTTATTATATACATGAGGTACTTTGCTCTCATAGCCAATAGAGCAATTATTCTCACAAACTTCTGGTTATGAGATAATAACACATGCAATCTTCTAGTGGATCCAAATATCTAGAAGTCAACATGGAGGGTGAATGGGCCCAAAAGATCTCACCCCATAATATAAAATATGAATATTATTGGAACCTAATTCCAATTAAACTAGTAATAATTTAATGGTTAATTTTGTTGAGAACATGTATCATTAAAAATAAATAGAAGAGTCTTCATACTCTTCATAAATTAATAAACTYGGATGGTCATACCAGTCATGCCAAATCATGATAATACTGAACTTCGGGTTCAAAATGAAAAAGTGTTTTCTAACTCCTTTAGAGCTTTTATTGAACTTTCGGGTCAATATAGAAATATTTGAGTTAGTACTAGTTTATAGTACAAATTAATCCGATAATAAATTATCTCAAATTCTTATGGATATTAAAAAAAAAAAATCAAACTTCTGGTTGATTTATATTCCAAATTATATCACCATGAGTTTGTAACTCAAGTAGTATCACTAACCCTTTATAATGGTGTTGAAAAAGGTTTAAACCTTGGACCTCTCATTTTTTTTTTTGAGGTTTATCTTTACTTTCTAACCATTTAGCTCAACCGGTTAAAACAATATTCTAAATCATATCAATTGTATAAGAAATATGCTCTTCGGGGCATTACCAAGTAGTAATGATTGGTTTGATATGTTACTCCTTCGTGAATATACTTGGTTTTTAATATTGCATACGACAAAGTGTCATTTTTCAAAAAGGAAGAAGTACTCAATCGAATATTTGACATATATAAATATTCCACTACTTCAAGAATATAAAATTGAAAAATAAATATATAAATAATTTCAGGGGCATATAATGTTCGTAAGAAATATTATTATTAGTTGTTTTACTCCAGGAACAACAACTTAATCACAATGTAAACAATACAACAACGACATGTAAATAATGCTTTTAATAATTCAATAAGACATATAATAATAATATTTCTTCAATAGCATTGTTAATATTCGTTTGAAATACTATATATTGTTTTTCATCTGAAAAATATGGATTGTATATCTTGTAATGTTCTTCATGAACATATCATACTCAACTAAGAAGTTACAATATACCATCACATTGTTTTACAAACCATGATTTATATTTTAATAATCTTCAAGATTATTAAGAATTGTGAAATCGTATTTCGCAAAAATACTACGATAAATATGAGTTGAAAATAAATCTCATACAATGTGCAAATATACATGAATACATGTTTTATCAAGAAAAGAAAAGCACAACTTGTTATTTCAGATCTATCATGCTTGCATATAAATTGTGTCATTTAACTAATTGACAATAACAAAAATTGAGCCAAACGAATACTCTAAATTCATATTGATAAGTAGATCCCATTAGAATCATATTAACTATAATATTTGGGATGCGTCTCCTCTTAACCAAAATCACATCACGAGAAGTATTCTAATTACCACATAATGCACATTAACAACTATGGAATGTGTTCCAATAAAAAGTAGAGGTAAAATTTTCAAGTCTCAAAATAAAAATACATAAAAATACATAGATTATGCTTCATGCTTGCCCGTGATTATCAATTCAACATGATAAAGATTCTAATGAATGTAAATACATGATAAAGTATCAAGAGAATTATCTAATTGTATCCACTTTTTTTTAAATGATATAATTCATTACAAAATTCTTTAAGAACAAGAACAAATTCACAGTTGAAACGCATAAATTAAGATTGTCATCTATATCAAAAGAGGAAATATGTACCTTAATTGGATAGTCTCCTTATGAAAAATATGTGCCGGTGGCTAGATTCTCAAAACATTTTGATGAACTTGTGGACATGCTCTCGTTCATCAATTGCTCGAAAAAAATAAAGGTAACTAATCTTATGAAAAAAAATTATTTGATGTAGAACTATAATGTCAACAGGACATAAATATTAGTATTTCTTCAAAAATAAGTATCATATTTCATAACATGCGATACTTCAAGATCACAATGATTTAATCTAGATTTAAAAAAAAAATCATATTCTTCAGGAATATTGAATTATGATATAATTTGGGTACAAGTATGTGGTGGTTCTTTTAAAAATATATATATTCTTCAGAAATATGAATTTTCACATGAAATAAGAATATGTGCGTATATTCTTTCGAAATAATATATAGTTGTTCTACTTCAGGAGAATCAACTTGAATTGATATAACTAAAACACATGACAGGAAAATAAAATAGTTAAAAAAAAAATTGCTTCTTCAAGAGCAATTGTAGATCTCATAGTACTTTTCAAGAATACATAATATTCAAGTTGAATATATTGAAATATGGTTGTATTTCTCCACAAACTACAATAATATAAATATTTGATTGTATTTCTCCACAAACTACAATAATATATATCGACGAGCAATTGTAGATCTCATAGTATTCTTGAGAAATARATAATAAACAATTAAAAAATGTTAAGATGGTTGTGTTTCTTRAGGAATCACAACAAATCATTATTTTAATAATCTTTTAGATTATTAATAATTGTTAGTATTCTTTAGGAATACATAATAAACAATGAGAATATGTTAAGATTATTGTGTTTTTTCAGGAATCACAACAAATTATTGTTTTAATAATCTTCTAAATTATTAACAATTATTCATTCATGTTTCTTTATTCAATATCGTAAAAAAAAATGATAACCAAGTATTTAATATTCAATTAATGAATGCTTTGGTCAACATAAACTATGGTAATTCGCAAAGACGCAGCACTAATTGTGTTAACATAATTATTGATCTCCATAATTCAAGCTTGACTTACAAATTGATCAAATAATAGATCTTACAAATTAAACAAAGATGTACAAATGACAATATAAATAATATATGTTCTAACAATCTCCAATCGATATGAGTCAAAATATAGTGTGTAAGATCATTGATTTAGAAAAAGAAAATCCTAGTTGGAATATTAATAAAACTAAAACCAGATCTACTTTTCACATGGCCAATTGATCATAAAGTCAAATCATAAAAAATACATGCAATATACTCAACATAGTAAAGATTCATGAACGAGTATTTTACAAATTGGCATAATCTAAATAGATTAATTTAAATATATCTACATACACAAGCAATCAACGAATAAAAAAAAGATTGATACTACCTTGAGAAATAGTCGAACAATTGCTTGGGAATTAGTGGAACAATAACTCGGGGAATTGGTAGAACAATCGTGCTGATAACGTGTTGTAAAACTAGAAAAGAGGGGGAAGAGTGAGAGAATGAGAGAGGAGAGTGTTGAAAGAGTGTAGTTTATTATGAGGACTAGAGTCCCTTTTATAGGTACAAGATTAGGGTTTAGGGGTAGGAAGGTCATTCACATAATATATCATTATTACAATTAATTAATTACAACAAGTCCGTTGTTAATGTTAATTGTAGCATGAAATTTAACATGAATTCAATAAAGTAGTCTAATATTACAATCCAAACAAAAAAGAAACTAATAATCTAAAATTAATTATAGACAAAAGGAATAGGGTAGAGAATTAACAATAATTTAGGGATCTGATTTTATTATTAGTTTTGTAATTAGGGGAGGGTAGTTTTATACATTTAAGATGCTTAGTATTAGTTATTAGGAGGTTGACTATTAACTTGAACGAAATGGAATATTTCTTTTTGGTTTGATCTATGCGAAATTGTCCCTGAATAATATTAGTTCAAAAACTTAGTTATAGTTTCATTATTGCTTAAATGAGGTGTTGGTTTAGTGTAACTTACCATTAACTAGTTTGAATACCCTCGGTTACGTGGGAATATTTAAGAAATACATAAAAAATAAATTTTGACAAATTCAGAAAGTGAATTATTATTATTTAAGAAGTTTGACCGACACAAAATTCAACAAACAAAGTATGATACAAAAGATAAAGATTGATCAATTCAAAAATCCAAATTCTAAGGTACAAATCTAACCTCATTTGTTTTACAAAATTATTCTCTGTTATTATTGGCGTGATAAGATATATTTATTACGAACAAAACAGAAAGCACGACATCACAAAAATCCAAAAACTTTAAATACCTTACCACAAAATCACCTTACTACAAAAATTCAAAATCCTCAATCTACACACTGTAAAACTAAACAAACAAAGCCCCAATCCAAAAAAAGTGAATAAATTGGAAGAAAGAAAAAACCATGCGAAGAATGAAACCCACACCCTGAATTGAAAATGATATATTTTTTCATACTTATCTATCTGGAATCAGAACTTTTAAAATGGAATTTTCAGAAGTCACTCATTGTAGTATGTATAAATGCTCTCAAATAGAAATGATGAAGAGAATAGTAAGTCGGAGTTCTCACTTTCATTAGGATTTATTTTCCCTTGTATTCCTTGTATATTAATGTTTATACATATCCTATTCATTTCTTTCATATTACTCAAGTCACAACTTGACTAATGGTGGCAATTAAATTATGAAGCCATATATTATGGATGAAGCAATTCAATTTGGGGATTAATATTTTATCGATATAGAACACTAATTACATTCCTTTTTTACCAAATGAATAACACCATTACTATACAACTTAATTACATTTGGAAAATAAATTATGTAAAAAACTGCGATGAGAGAAATATAATATGATATGAATCAAATTATATTACGCAAAAAAGAAAAATCCCTATAATTACACAATTATAAGGAATTACAACATATTTTACATAAAAATAAGTTTTTCACCATTAATATACATCTTAATACAACATTAATATAAAACTCAATTAAACCATCTCCTATAATTACGCAATTTGGGGTGAAATAGAAAATAAATCGCATAAAAACTTATTTATTCTCCTAAAACAACATACATTATAAATTAATGTTAATATTATAATTATTTAATTTAATTTTATAGATACATACATTCAATCATTTCATACATAACTATAATTATACTTTGTACATATGTTATAATGAATGTGGACAAAATATGACAAGATATATTATGTCTATTATGTCTCATTAGTTAGGAACTAAATTTTATATTAGAAAATAATTTATTTATTAATTGCGACTTCGACTTAAATTGAAAAGTTAAATGGTCAATTTGCAAATGGCTAATTATATTACTATAAAATATAAGAATGATAGGTGTAACTTTTTCTCAGTTATATTTCCTCAGTTATCAGTTATATTTCCTCAACATTATTATTTAATTGTGATTATTATTCTTAAAAATAATAAAAAAGAGAATATAATGGAAAATAAAAGAATTACTGAAGTTCATCTGACCCAGTGGAAGCAATTAATCAATAAAATCTGGAGAAAAAGAAACACTTATAAATATTAACTATACCATATTTCGATTTTCAGTTTTTCTAGATCGCAATTCAATAGATTTGGATGAGGGTTAAAATATGGTATGCAGCATATTATCCAAGTAGATCTTCATTGCAAAATACCCAGATCTGGATCGCAATTCAACAGATCTGGTCTGCAAAGGAAATAAATCACCAAGATTTAAATAAAAAGTAAAAAAAAAATCGAAGAAAAAGGGTTGCAACATGAACAAATAAATTAGCAAAATGAACAAAAAAAAATCAGAAAATTAACCATGGATTGATTAATCGGAAAAACCATAATTTAAAAAAAGTCGGTAGCAACATCTCAAATTAACCGTCGTTTAATTATGTTAAAATCTGGGGGAATTTTGCTAAACGGCAGTATTTCTTTTGGAGAGAATCAATGAACCAATTATAAAAAAAAAGGCTAATGAAAAGATTTGTTTAATTGTGTTGAAATCTGGGGGAATTTTTCTAAACGACAACATTTCTTTTGGAGAGAATCAATGAACCAATTATACAAAAAAAAGAAAAAAAGCTAATGAGAAGATTGAGGAAAAAAAATCGGTGGAAGCTGTTTTGGAGAGAGAGAGAGAAGCAAGTATAAGAAAACAAAATAAATGAAAAAATGAAAGAAAGAAAATGCTATTTTATACCCTGAAAAAATTCTATGAAAGGGAGGATTTTAATCAAAAGAAATGTGGAATTACCATATCAGAAATTCACTAAACAGCAATATGACACATGCCATTTAGTTAAATATATAGTTTACACCTAAACAAGGTGTCAACGGTGATGTGGCATGAACAAACAGACCTAAGTTGGGGTAGACCTGATCTAGGATCACTAAGGAGGTGTCCAATGGCCTGGCCTGTTTTACCTCCGTGGGGTCCTGAGTTGACTTTCTCAAAGAGGTCAGGAAAACAGATGGAGATAAGGAAGGAATTACCCTATCTCGGGATAATCCTGATCTGACCCCTTTTCTCGGGTGAGTTAAGGTCAAAAGGCTTAGAGTCAGGAAAAACATCATGACCTGATTCAAATCCGCTGAGAAGGATTATAGGAGGGCAGGGTTATGGGAGACCAGGCGCTCTGGCTTCCCAGAAGGGAACCGATGGGACCACTTGTCGTGGTTATTTGTACAACGGCCCGAGATTCGCGGCTTTTGTTTTCGAGATCCCGGAAGGGGTCCTCACTGGGGAAAATTATAAATAGCTCAGACCCAAGGCTGAGAGAGGTATGACATTCTTGTACATTCCTTTCATTGCTCACTGAAATATACCACACGCTTAACTGACTTAAGCATCTGAGAGATTTCCACCAGAAATCCTCCGGTGGTCCTTTCGAACGTGTTTATGGGTGCAGGTCAGGCTTATTTTTCAGGAAGATCAGAGTGTCCCGCAAAGGGGATATATTAAGTTGGTATAATTATTTTTTGGGTGAAACAATTGGCGCCGTCTGTGGGGAAATCAAGGCTAAGACGTGAGATAAGACATGGCTTCAGATGGACTCCGGCGAAATTTGGTGGCGGAGTTGGGTGGCACGCCAAGTTCTGCCACTCCGATGGGTGTGCCAAACACGACAGGGCCGTCAGTGACAGAGCCATCGACAGCAGCACGGCCAGGTGCAGCACAACCTCCCCCTAGTGGGTCCGTGAAAGGTGACGGAGGGTTGCTGAATGACACCTTTCTCAGACAACTGTCTGACCTCATCGGTAAGGCCGTGGAAGTGGTTGTGGACAGGAAGTTCGCAGAGTTCTCAACGCCCCCGTCCAAAACAACCCCATCCCAGACAATCCCGACGCCGGAGATGGAACCACCGCGCACCCAACGCACGGTCCGGACTCCTCTCCAGGAGGAGGAATAGAATTTTTCCGCTTCTGAAAGTGAGACATCGAGCCAAACCAACCCGGACCTTACTGAACAAATGTAAAATCTGCAGAAAGAGGTCAGTGAGTTTAAAAGGAAGATGGAAAGCACAGATGTGATGCCGTCATAGAGGGGTACGCCGTTCACAGAGGCGGTTATGCGCGATGTCGTACCGGCCTCTTACAGATCCATGGGCTTTGAATACAATGGGACAGCAGACCCGTGGGATCACCTGAGCCGATTTGAGATCGCGGCGACTTTGCACAAATTCTCAGACGCGGTCATGTGCCAAGTCTCCCAATGACCTTTGAAAAATCGGCCCAACTCTGGTTCAGCCAGTCGCCGCCGCGCTCTATAAGCAATTTTGACGAGTTCAGATCGGCATTCCTACACCAGTTTACCAGCTGTCGGAAGTATCAGAAAATACCGCTGGAATTATTCAGCCTGAAACGGAAGGAAAATGAAAGCCTACGCACATACATCAACCGATTCACAAATGTAAAACTTGAGGTGCCATTAGCGTCTGAGGAGCTCCTTGTTAACGCATTAGCGCAGGGGCTCAGGAGAGAAGAATTTTTTCATTCGCTGGTCGTAAAGCCAACGCTGAAATTCGGAGAGCTCTTGGATAAATCAGAGAAGTACATTCACCTGGAGGAAGCCTTGAAGATCAAGGAAGAGGGAGAGAAGAAAAGGGACAGGCCTGATAGGGAGGAAAGGGTACCGTTGAAAAAGCCCAGGCCAGATCTGGCAGAGGGACGACCTCGTTTCGACAGATACACACTCCTGGAAACACCTCAGGGAGAGATTTTGCAAGCAATAGAACGGCACCCTGATCTCAAATGGCCTAAAACTTACTCTCAAAATCGCGAAAAGAAAGATCTGACCGATTCTGCAGATACCATAAAGAATATGGCCATGACACAGATAAGTGCACTCATCTGAAAGATGAACTAGAGAGAATGGTGCAGGCTAGGCACCTCAAAGAATATGTGCAGATGAGAAGAGAGGAGCCCAGGTCTGACTTACGCAGGCGCGATCGGCCTCAAGGGAACAGGCATGAACAAGATAACGGACGAAACAGTGGGAGGCGAAGTGACCAAGCCCAGGTCATACGAGGGGAAATCCTAATGATCACAGGAGGCGAGTGGGATGAGCATTCTAAACGAACCCAAAACATCTATGTCTGAGCTGCAAAGAACCTGGTCAGGAAATCACTAGAGGTTGGTCAGATAACCCTAAGCCAAAGCATATGTTTCGGATCAGAGGATGAGAATGGCACCTTGGATCCTCACATGGATGCCCTGGTCATAACAGCCACTATTGCAAATTATAATGTGAGACGGGTATTTGTGGACACATGGATCTCGGCTGATATTCTATTATATGATTGCTATCAAAAGTTAAAACCAGATGTCGAAATGGAAGAGGTGACAACCTCGTTAGTAGGATTTGCAGGAGGAGCTTTGAAGCCTTTAGGGGCAGTGAGGCTTTTGGTAACATTAAGGGAAGAGCCGTATAGGTTAACTAAGACAGTACGATTCCTGGTAGTGGATGCACCATCTTGATACAATGTTATGCTGGGACGACCATCCCTAAGCCAATTCCAGGCGGTGATCTCGGTGTACCATATGGAGTTGAAGTTCCCTGCTCAGGATGGAACAGGGGAGGTTAAGGGTGATCAGCATGCATCCATACAAGCGTACGTCGAGTGTATCCGACGTAATGAAGAGGAAAGAAAAAATAAGAGAGCCAGAATGGAGAACGCGATGCCAGAGATGGGCCGGCGAGAGGAGGGTTTGATGATGGTAGAGGTGGTCCCAGGGGATGATAGTAGAGTTGTGACAGTGGGAATGACCTTGAGTCCAGAAATTCTGGTAGACCTGGTCCAATTTTTGAGAACCAATCCTGATATTTTGGCTTGGTCTCCTCAAGATCTGGTGGGTATAGACCCGGCAGTTGTCGAAAACCGCCTCAATATCAGCCCTGGAGAAAAGCCAGTTAAACAGAGGAAGTGTAACTTTGGCCCCGAGAAGGAGGCAATCATCGGGACCTCAATCGTGCCTGCCCTAAGGACCATTATCCGTTGCCAAGGATAAACCATTTGGTTGAATCCACATCTGGTTGTGAGCTGTTGAGCATGATGGACGCCTCACAAGGGTACCATCAGATCAGGCTAGCTGAGGAGGACTGAAAGAGGGTCAATTTTATAACCCCAAAAGGGACCTATTGCTATGTGGTCATGCCATTTGGGCTCAAGAATGCAGGTGCCACATATTAGCGATTGGTGGATAAGATGTTTAAACCTCAGCTGGGAAGGAACATGGAGGCATACGTCGACGATATGTTAGTCAAAAGCGTGAAGGCAGCCTCGCATGTGGATGACCTAAGGGAAACCTTTGACACCTTGAGAAGATACAGGATGAAGCTCAACCCCAAAAAGTGCGCATTTGGGGTAAGAGCTAGTATATTCCTGGGGTATATGGTCACAGAAAAGGGAATTGAGGCCAACCCATAGAAGGTAAGAGCCATCATGGACATGCAGGCCCCACGGAATGTCAAAGAGATGCAGTGCCTGGCGGGCCGAATTAATGCTCTGAGCAGGTTCGCCTCGCGCTCATCTGGAGAAATCCTACCATGCTTCTAGGCCTTGCGTAAAAAAGCTCGATTTCAGTAGAATGAGGAGTGTCAGGCGGCATTCCGGATGTTGAAGGAGCACCTAGCTAGCATGTCGCTGCTCACTAAGCCAGTTCAGGGCGAACCTTTAATCCTATACTTGTCTGTTGGGCAGCAGTCTGTAAGCTCGGTCTTGCTCAGAGAGGAAGACAAAATGCAGAGGGCGGTATATTATTGGAATAAAGTGATGCATGATGCTAAAGTCCGATATGTGGAGGGGGAGCGAGCAATGCTAGCCCTGGTCGGGACAGCACGTAAGTTGCGCCCTTATTTTCTCTCACACAGTATAATAGTGCGGACCAACCTGTCATTGAAAGCCATTATGGATAAGCCGGAGGTCTCAGGACGACTAGTTAAATAGATAATTGAACTTAGTGAGTTCAATGTTACTTTTGAATAAAGGACAGCCATTAAAGCCCAGGCGCTAGCTAATTTTATGCAAGAAATGACCAGCTCTACTGAGGACAAGAAGGAATGGACAATTTATACAGATGGTTCGGTAGGAAGCCTAGGCTATTGTGGGGTATAGTGTTGACTGACCCGACGGGTGTCACCACTGAGTATGCAGTACGGATGAACTATCCTTTGTCTAACAACACGGCAGAGTATGAAGCTCTCTTGAGGGGAATTCAGATGGCGAAGGATTTGGGGGCAGAGCAGGTATGCGCAAGAGTGGATTCGCAGCTTGTATATAGGTAGATAAACGGAGAATTTGAGACAAAAGACGAGCATATGAAAAAATACCTAGCCTAATTTAGGGAGTTAGCTAGTGCCATGGGGACTCTGACTGTCCTCCAAATCCCCAGAGAAGAAAACACGATAGTGGTTTACTTGGCTAAAGTGGTCAGTTCAGCAGTGGATTATCGGGAAAGAATGATCACTCTGTTAATGGTAGATCTAGAATTCGGAGAGGAGAATGTGTTCTCAGTGGAGGAAGGAGAAGATTGGAGCTCTCCTATCAAAGCATATCTGGAGAAAGGAGAGCTGCCGGAGAGCATGAGAGAAGCAATGAAATTAAGGACCAGGTCATCCCAGTTTTGCTTGATTAAAGGAGAACTGTTTCGAAGGGGGTTTGGGCAGCCCCTTTTACTGTGCCTAAGCTCAGAGGAGGGTACCTATGTTCTTAAAGAAGTCCATGAAGGATGTTGTGACAATCACATGGGTGCCAGAGCCTTGTCAAGCAAGATCTTGAGAGCGGGCTACTTTTGTCCACAACTAAGGAAGAAGTAGAGGATTTTGTCCGGGCTTGCGACAAACGTCAAAAGAACTCGCCCTTGATACACAGGCCTGCGGAGGAGCTCATGATAATGAGCTCTCCTTGCTAGTTTTCCAAATAGGGGATAGACTTGGTAGGACCCTTCCCCACATCCCCCGCCCAAAAGAAACTCCTGATTGTGGCCATCGATTATTTCAACAAATGGGTGGAAGCTGAAACTTTGGTAAAAAACACAGAGGATGCGGTAATGGGCTTTTTGTGGAAAAACATAGTCTTTCAATTTTAGAATTTTAGTTTCAGATCAGTTCATGGGAGCCAGAATCAGATCTTGGTGTGCTCGGATGAAAATTGATCAACATTTCACATCTATTTATCATCCACAAGCCAATGGCCAAGTTGAAGTGACCAATCGCATCCTCATACAAGGAATCAAAACTCGATTGGAAAGAACGGGAGGCAAGTGGGTTGAAGAGCTCAGTTCAATCTTGTGGGCGTACAGGACTAATCCCAAAGAGAGCACTGGAGAAATGCCATTCAGTCTAGTTTATGGCATGGATGTTGTGGTCCCCGCGGAGATCAGTATGGAAACCCATAGAGTTCAGAACTTTGCTAAGAAGCAAAATGAGCTATTGATTCAGGATGCCCTGGACTTGGTTAAGGAAAAGAGGGAAAGAGTTGTCGTCAGAATGGAACACATTAGGGGGCGAGTCAAAGCAGCCTATGATGAGTCTGTGATCAAAAGGCATTTCTAGGTGGGAAATTTAGTCCTTCGCATATATGACTTAGGGAAGGAAAAAGGAAAGTTGGATGCTACCTGGCAAGGGCCTTTTAAAGTTACAAAAATCCTGCAGGGTGGAGCATATGAACTGGAACAGTTAGATGGGGTCAAGCTACCACGATCCTGGAACATAGCTAACTTGCGAAAATATTATGTATGAAAAAACAGCCAAATATTTATAACAATCTTGTTTCATATGTCTTTGCTTTGTACATATTTTAACGCCAGGATTGGCTAAGGGCGGTTGCCCATAAAATGCCTGACCTGATAGTCAGTATTTCAACGCCAGGATTGGGTAAGGGCGGAGGCCCATGAAATTTCTGACCTAATTGTCAGTATTTTAACGCCAGGATTGGCTAAGGCGGATGCCCATGAAATTCCTGACCTGATTGTCAGTATTTTAACGCCGGGATTGGCTAAGGGCGGATGCCCATGAAATTCCTGACCTGATTGTCAGTATTTTAACGCCATGATTGGTTAAGTGTAGATGCCCATGAGATTCCTGACCTGATTGTCAGTATTTTAACGCCAGGATTGGCTAAGGGCGGCTACCCATAAAATGCCTGACCTGATAGTCATTATTTCAACTCCAGAATTGGCTAAGGGCGGAGGCCCATGAAATTCCTGACCTGATTGTCAGTATTTTAGCGCCAGGATTGGCTAAGGGCAGATGCCCATGAAATTCCTGACCTGATTGTCAGTATTTTAACGCCAGAATTGGTTAAGGGCGGATGCCCATGAAATTTCGGACCTGATTGTCAGTATTTTAACGCCAAGACTGGCTAAGGACGGAGGCCACAACTTGCTTGGTCTGATTGAACAAACAAAGCAAGAATTAGCTAAAAATCAACCAAAGAGAAAAGATTCTTGCTCATTACTTAACATCCATCACAAAATTCTGGAAATGTATTAAAGAGAAATGCATACGCCTTCTTAGCAAAATGGAAAATTGGCGAGTTTGATTACAAGTGCAACAAGCAGAAAAATAAAATTCAAAAGAAAAGCCTAGAAATTCATCCATGAGAAGTAGGAGCCCTCCTGTCAGAAGCTAGAATCCGGCGCACACGCCATAGCTCACGCTCCGTTTCATAAAAGCATTGGCGGTACTTATCAGCTTGCTCGGAAATAGCATGAGCTTCGCCGGCAGCGATTGTCAGTCGGCTTACCGACTCCGTCAGATCAGCTTTTTCCTCCTCCAGTTGGCGATTTAGCTGGCGAAGTTCGACCCACTCTCGTTTGTAGTGGCATTTTTTCTACCTTTTCCTCTCGAGGAGCTGGCACATGTGGGAGATTTTTTCCCGGAGAGCTAGCAGCTTATCGGTGAGTTTGAAATTCTCAGCAAACAGAGAGAGGTTTTTTCGCCTTACAGTATCAAGCTCCTGAAGTAGGGAAGGAGAAGTCATGATAAAATTGAAAGACACAAATTGTAAATGCGCGTATATAAAGAAAAGAGGGGCACGTGCCATTATGAATAAAGTTCTAGGGTTTCCGTGAAACCAGGAAACCCTAAATCAAAAGTCGCTACATGAAAAATTCATTTCACAAACAAGAGATGCAGATCAGCCACACAGGCCAGAAACAAACAAATCTGTTGAAAAAAAAAAAAAGAAGGGCAACCCTAGCAGAGCTAAGCCTAAATTCTGGCATCTAACTCCTCCCTGGGCTGCTCCACAACTTCCTCCGCCAAAGCATCAGGAGAGGCCCCTCCCGGCAGCTCACCCAGACCGGCGAAGGTTGGGGAGGGAGTAGAAGTGGTTAAGGCAAGAGCCAGGTTCGGATCTAGCTGAGCTATTTCTAGAGAAGTTGGGGGAGCATGGAAAGCCGCAAGAATGTGCCCAACAAACTCGTGGGTGTTGAGCCTATGTTGATGGTCTTTCTCAGGAGAGTAGCAGAAAGATGTGGGCTCAGGTGGCTGTTTTAATTGCTCAGCACGGTCAAAAGGTAGAGTGGGCTTCTCCTGGGCCCATTTCGCCTGAGCATCCAAGGCAAGGTGGTAGTACACCTCCGCCTCAGGAGCCAGTAAGTGGTAAAGCTGCTCTGAGCCCAGGAAAGTGCGCTGGGTAACTTCCCGGGTAATTTGGATCAGCCTTAACCCTTCCTCGTAGTTGAAGAACTCTGTTTTCCATGCTTCACGCGCTCGAGCCATTGTCTCGTCCGCCAGGCTCCCGGCTTCGGCCAAAGCTTCATCCTTTGCCTCGGCTCGAGCCATCTCCACCACTTTCTGCTCTGCTTTCCTTACTTCCTCTAGCTCTTGCTCCACCTTATTCAGCTTGATACCCCTCTCCTTGAACAGGTCACGCAGTCTTTTCTCTTTCTCTTGCAATCTCTTATGCTCCTTCGCCAGGTCAGCATTCATCAGGGCCCCCTAGCCCTGACAACCAAAATGGACCTTTTGGCTGCCGCCTAAAAGAAAAAGGAGACTTAGCAAAATAGAATGGAAAGTGAAAAGAGGAAGTAGTTGAAGAGTGACTTACCCTCGCCTCGTCCTGGCACAGAGACTCTATGAGGTCCGGGTCTGACCATTTCTCCAGAGTGGCCCTATCTGTACTTGGGCACTGCCCCTGGATGAACTGAACGGCCAAGGGACCAGGGCAGTTCAGGACCGACTTGTTGAACCAAGTGTCATTCGGGGTCGCAATCCTAACTCCCGAGCCGGATGCCCCCCCTATGCCAGAGCGTGGCCTCTTTGCGGGCCGCTCCGTCCTTTCCCCCGACTCTGAGGGAACAATGACTTCCACCTCCGGCTCAGGAGGGGCCTGAGGAGTCCCTGATCCACTGACCTCAGCGCGAGAAGGCTCAGCTACTAGAGCTCGTTGTTCGGACCCTGAGGTTGCGCCCCTTTGGCGGGCAGCCATGATTCTGTGCATCATGTTTTCTGAGGAAGTAGGAGCAGGTTAGCCAAAAGTCAGCGTAAAGTACAAGTCAAGCAAAAACATAAAAATTCAGGACTGTCAATGTTCTTTACCGATCTGGGGGGTTAGAGGGTTGTTCTCCTCCCGATCATTGAAGAAATTTATGGCAGAAGGGATGAGAAGCTGGGAAAGAGGAAAGACGTTTTCATTTAAAATAGAGATTGTCCTCTTAAGGCGAGTAGATCTGTATCTTACTGACAGGTGCTGCTGGGCTGGCAATTGCTCAATAGATTGGGGAGGGAAGCCCCAATCCTTTGAACAGTGAACAAAGAAAAACTTTTTATGCCAGGATTTATTGGAGGAGAGAATGCCGGTGAGGAACTTGTCCTGGCACACAGGTAAAAATAGCCCGGGGCAGAGCTCTTAACTTGGAAGAGCTGGAAGAAGGTCTGAGCTGTTGGATCTAGGCCAGCATATCGCATAGCCAGATTTTAACTTATGATAATCCTAAAAGAATTGGGAACAAATTGATGAACAGGGATTTTATACATCCGAGCTATCTCTAGAATAAGGGGGTTCACCGGAAGGCGCAGGCCCGCCTGAAATTGGAAGGTCAAATGGCCCGCCGGCGCCTGATATGCCATTATGCCACCGCGAGGGTTAACCAACTCGAACTCCTCTGGTATCTGATATTTGTACCTCAGATTCTCCACCATGCTATCGCTGAGAATGGAGCAAACATATGGTCGGCTGGGGATATAAGGGGGGTACTCGAATGATGACGACGACGAAGCCGATACCGCCGGAGAAGAAGTGGCAGAAGAAGAATCGACGGCGGGAGAATGGGTAGCAGAAAAATCGGCAGACGAAGAAGATGAGGACCTCGACATTATTGGAAAAGTAATAAAGGTCGTAGAAAACACCTGGTGATGAAGGTGATCGGAAAACGATAAACTGGGAGATGATACTGGATCGCCAAGGAGAAAAGGAAGAGAGCGAATGCGCTTGCAAAGTTGAAAATATGAAAAGTGAGGAAGAAAGAGAGGATAGCGGGAATAAAAGAAAGGGAATATTTTCAAAAATGGAAATCGAGTAAAAAGCGGGATCTTGATGGGATTCCCGCATTTAATGCCTGTCAGATGAACAGTGCCCTAGGTAATGAGCTGGAACGCCAACCGTTGTTGGGTAAGGTAAAGCCGCTGACCTGTCAGTAGTACAGTACTCGAAGAGACGTGCAGATATGGTAACCGTTTCTGGATATGGACCGTCACCAATAATGCCAATGATTAGGCCAGGTCAAAAGGCGGATTTTCCGAGATTCATACAGTTGCGAAAAGTTGGAAAGACGTGTGGAAACCTACCTACTCCCAAAAGAAACCCTAAAGTTTTACAGATCTACCCCAACCATTTCGGGGGGGACGAGTTGATGTGGCATGAATAGACAGACCTAGGTTGGGGTAGACCTGATCTAGGATCACTAAGGAGGTGTCCAATGGCCTGTCCTGTTTTACCCCGTTGGGTCCTGAGCTGACTTTCTCGAGTAGGTCAGGAAAACAAATGGAGATAAGGAAGGAATTACCCTAACTCGGGATAATCCTGATCTGACCTCTTTTCTCGGGTGAGATTAAGGTCAAAAGGCTTAGAGTCAGGAAAAACATCCTGACCTGATTCGAATCCGCTGAGAAGGATTATAGGAGGGCAGGGTTATGGGAGACCAGGCGCTCTGGCTTCCTAGGCGGGAACAGGTGGGACCACTTGTCGTGGTTATTTGCACAACGGCCCGAGATTCGCGGCCTTTATTTTTGAGATCCCGAAAGGGGTCCCACTTGGAAAAATTATAAATAGCTCAGCCCAAAGTTGAGAGAGGTATGACATTCTTGTGCATTCCTTTCATTGTTCATTGAAATATACCACGATTAACTGACTTAAACATCGGGGTTTTCATCGGAAATCCTCCGATGGTCCTTTTTAACTGATTTAAACATTGGAGAGGTTTCCATCGGAAATCCTCCAATGGTCCTTTTTAACGTGTTTGTGGGTGCAGATCAATCTTATTTTTCAGGAAGATCGGAGTGTCCCGCAGAGAGGATATGCATAATTATTTTACGGGTGAAACAAAAGGAATTAACATATTGGGTGGACATGGTAAATCAGCCATGACCGCCCTACCCACCGTCTCTCCGTTGCTTCATCAAAGCCCTTCCGCTACTCATCTTCAGGGAAATTCTTCCTAGTTTCCTTATTCTTCATCATCATTGATGACCTCTGACAGAGTAATATTACAGATTTCTCTATATTTCTGCCTCATTCACGCCTTATTCTGTAATTTTTCTTTTTATATATTTTTTAAAAATGAACAGTAGCCCGCGGGCCACGGCCTTGTTTCATTTTCACAGACACTGTCTGTGTACTGAAATTTAAAAGAATGAACTGAGGTCGGAGAGATGGCGGCTTATGCAGCTCTAATTTCTCTCAGGCATATTATCGAACACCTACAGCACAATCCTCGACCTCCAATTTCTCTCGACAATACACAGCTTCAATCTATCACCGAAAAGGTTACTCTCTTGCAAGACTTTCTGGAAGGCTATTGCCACGGTGGCAGCGAAGATGCAGCTGCCTTAGAGAGTCGTATCGCAGAAACGGCTTACGTGGCAGAGGATATAATCGAATCTCGTATAGTGAATCAAATCCATGAAACAAATATCAGTTCCATTGATGACTTGTACCAGGATCTGCAGAAATTGATACAGGCATTGGATCTTATCAATAGAGATGCAAATGCACTGGAGATTAGAGAGAACAAGACTGGGAATTTGATGCCGGCCGGTTCATTAGGATCCGCGCATAACACCGTGGTGGGTTTGGATGATGTCATGTATGAAATCATGGATAAGCTCACCGGACAACAATCCAACGGCCGCCAGATCATCATCCCAGTTGTTGGCATGGGCGGTATCGGTAAGACCACGCTTGCAAGAAATGTTTATGTAAATCCGCTTATTGTGCAGCACTTTGACATTCTTGCTTGGGTTACAATTTCTCATGATTACAATGTGCGAACTATTCTTTTACAAGTTCTTTTGTGTCTAAGAACTAAGGTGAGCAATGAGAGCCTGAGCGAAGACGAAATTGGAGAAAAAATATACAAAATTTTATTGGGTAGGAGGTATTTGATTATAATGGATGATATGTGGAGCATTGAAGCATGGGACAAGGTGAAATTCTTCTTCCCGGATAATTATAATAATAACGATGGGAGTAAAATAATGATAACCACTAGGACATTATACTTGGCTCTTCAGTTAACTGATTCTTATGTCCTTCAGATGAGTTTTCTAGATGATGATCAGAGTTGGAATCTACTCTACAAGACTGTGTTTGGAGAAGGAGTTTGTCCTCTTGAATTAGAACAACTCGGGAAAAAGATCGCGCGAAATTGCAAAGGACTCCCTCTATCAATTATTGTAATCGGAGGAGTCCTAGCAAATTCCGAAAGGACACAAGACGGCTGGAAATACGTTGCCGATAATTTAAATTCAATTGTTAATTTAGAGGACAGTGAACGTTGTCTGAAAATATTGCACATGAGTTATAATCAGTTGCCGATTCATTTGAAACCGTGTTTTCTCTACATGGGGATTTTTCCCCAGGACTGTAAAATCAGTGTTTCGTGGATTATCAAGCTATGGGTTGCCGAAGGTTTTCTAAAGCCTTCGGCAGTTAATGGCAAAACCTTGGAAATGGTCGCACTGGATTACTTAGAAGAACTCATTGACAGAAATCTCATTTTAGTTCATAAATTGGGTTCTGTGGGAAATATAAAACTTTGCACCATCCATGATCTCTTGAGGGACCTATGCTTAAGGGTATCTGTTAAAGAGAAGTTTTATTGTGTGTTAGAAACACATAGTCTTAACATCCCACATGGCATTCATAATGTCCGACGTATTGGTGTTCATGGAAGCTCATCGAGAGAGGATTATTTTGCTCAAGCACTCGATGCTATGCAAGCGGCGTCACTCTCTCGTTCCCTGATATTCAATTTCAAGGGAGTTTTATCAGCGCTTAATTTACGGGATCTTGATTTTAGATTGTTGAGGGTATTAAAAGCGGACAAACAGTTACATTACAAAGTCAGAGGAGGATATCGATGTTCACTTGAAGATGCTCTTCAGCTAGTTAACTCAAGACACCTCGCTATCAATGCTAAAGAAAATCCCAGATTTCCTTCTTCAGTTTGCCTCCTCTGGAATTTACAGACGTTAGTCGTTAATCATCACAGTCTCGTCACCGCGCCACCTGAAATATGGAAGATGCCTCAACTTAGGCACGTCAGATTTAGTCAACTCGAACTCCATGATCCTCCCTGGCAAGGTGATTTTGTTTTGGGGAATTTGCAGTCCCTCTCGAGAATAAGAGACTTCAAGTGTGGCGAAGAAGTGGTTAAGAGAATCCCAAATATCAAGAAATTGGGAATATATTACAAAACGATTGGGGAAGGCCCGTGTTACCATCTCAACAATCTTGTCCGTCTACGTAAACTCGAATCCCTTTCTTGCAGCTTTTACATAGGAAACAAGCTGAGTTTTAGTGTATTAGTGCAGACCCTCGTCTTGCCGCATTCACTCAAAAAGTTGACTTTAGTAGGCAGTGGCCTCAGTTGGGAAGAGATGAAGACAAAGATAGGCTTATTACCCCTTCTTGAAGTGCTCAAGCTGAGATTGTGGTCGTTCAAAGGACCGGAGTGGGAAACGGTTGAAGGCCAATTCTGCAGACTAAAATTCTTGCTAATTCAGTTGTGTGATGATTTGGAATACTGGAGGACAGATAGCACGCACTTTCCACGCCTCGAGAATCTCGTTCTTCGAGACTTGGACAAGTTGAAGGAGATCCCTTCCGGTATTGGAGATATACATACACTTCGGTCTATTGAGTTAGACAGATGTAGCGACACTGCCATCATTTCTGCTAACGAAATACTAAAGGAACAAGAAGAGCTTGGAAATGTAGGCCTTCAAGTTCAAGTTCGACTCTGGAACGAGAACCGAGCGATAGAGAGCTTGGCAAGTCCCAACTTTCGAGTTGAGATTTTGTAATAATATATCATTGTTATAAATCATCACTCCATTTCTTTATTTATGATATAACTTGCATAAGTTGCTCTATCTGCATGCTTTATATAATTTAATATCTTTAAAACATATACTTTTATTTGCATCTTTAAATTTGATTCAAATATTAAGAATACAAGGATATACTTTGTGTGTGTGTGTGTTTATATGATGAAAATCTGCAAAATGGTTAGAGAAGATAACAGCACTTGTGAGTGGAGAACGTCAGGATAAGGAATATCCATTAGCATATGTCATAATGTAAAAGGGAACAGGCAAGGGCCAGCTGGAAGAGTAGAAATTGAAGACAAGTTGTATAGAGATGCTTTTAAAAATAAGGTTTTGGAGCAGTTTCAATAGAAGAATCTTGCCGATGAAAATTCATGCACTTACAGAGCTTTTGTATGAACTGGAAGATAATACTTGGAATTCAAAACCCGGAAGAGGATTCAGGTATTATGGATAAGTTTTATCAAACCTCGATTCGAATTTGCTGTTGTTTACGAGCCCTTAACTCCTAAATGTATCCAATATTTCTTCGAAAATTCATGAATATAGTTTTAAAGTATCCATACTGCTACTGTTGTATGCATATGTTGTTAGTAATATTGTTGATTTTCTGTATCATATGGCGAAAATGTATATTCTTTGTTTGTTGATAAATATAATTGTAACCTCTTTTTTCTTGAAAAGAATGATAATTGGATCAGAAATTGTCTACTCTTGGTCATCCATGATTTCTCAAATTACCTTTAAATAGAGTTAGTTATGTTACTAAGAGTCCTATTCATTCGGATTTCAATCATTCTTTCCAAATAATTTTAATACCATCCTTATTTAATAAGTTTACTGTTGGACTTCTGATTTTGATTGATTATATGGTGGATCATTTCATCATTCTGCGCTTGTTATTCAATTATCTGCGAATGCTGTTTATATATTTGGTAATCAAATTCAAGTAGAGTTCTCAGCATGTTTTGGAATTACGTTACTTGTAGCTAGTCATCGGAAACTTATTAAGGTGTCGTAGTGTCTCTCTAGGTAATTAATTTTCTTAACCGCAATTAGTACTTCAAACAAAGAGACCATGTCCGATTTGCTTAGCATGGAAGGTTATGACAACCTTGTAAGACAATTTCCTAACACTCTTGGTTTTCTATTGAATAACTTTATATCTATAAAATGCTTTATGTTATATGAATTGTTTGTAAACAACATTCTAGAAACCAAGGTCTTAGTTTATGAAGAAAAATCGTGGGAAGCAATTTTTGACGAAAATTAGTTTAGTATGTCTCGTTTCACACGACTATAGTTAAAAAGTTGAGAACAGGTGAGGATGTTTCTGCTTTCAAGCACTTATTCTGCCAGGATTTATTACTTGTAATCGTTGTTTAGGAGTTTAATGTGTTTTTTGCATTGTCGAGAGGTAATAGTGTTTCTTGAGAGGTAGAGGGTGGATGTTATGTGTAATTCTGTGAAGAGCTAACTTGAGTATTTTACTCATATATTCTTTGAGCTTAAATGTTAATGCCAAATATCATCGTTTGAGTGTTGTGCAGCACCAGATCGTGAAGAACAACCGTCATTTAAGCATAACTGGTTGCAAGATTTAATGATTATATTTCAGGTCCACCCGGCCGTCTTCATATGAACAATTTCTTTTTTCACATTATCCTTGAACTCCACGTTTATTACACATGACCCCTTGAACTATTTTTGTTTCTTACACATGACCCCTTGTAACTTTTTTTTTTTTGGCACTTTTATTTTTGATCTTGGATCTGCAACACAAACTTTTGGAGGCAAGAGGTTTACGATGATGTTAATGTATTTATTTATAGTATTACAATACTCCCTCAGTTGTTAATCAATTCACGTTTTAATTTTCAATAGCAAAATTAAGAACTTCGTATATATCGAGTACTCTACCTCCACGTAAATCTTATTGGTCTCATATTAAAATTATTTTATCAACAATACTTCTTTCTCTCTCTCTCTCTCTATATATATATATTGGGGATGGGGGGAGGAACCCAATATCTCTACCTCCCATATTTCTTAAAATTTTGCTCTCCCAAAATTTAAATTTGGTGGGTGTTTAGAATTTTTAAAACACAAATAATTCGAAATCTTCCGTCTCTCCTTTCGCCTATTCATAGAAATTTGCTTTCCAAAAATTTAAACTTTGAGGGTGATTAAAAAAATTCAAAACACCAAAAGATTTAAAGTTTCTCTATCTCTCCCGCCTATTTCATGAAAATTTGTTCTTCTAAATTTTAAATTTGGAGCGAGGGGAACCCAATATCTCTACTGGGGAACCCAATATCTCTACCTCGCATATTTCTTAAAAATTTGCTCTCCCAAAATTTAAATTTGGAGGGTGTTTAGAATTTTTAAAACACAAATAATTCAAAATCTTCCGTCTCTCCTTTCGCCTATTCATAGAAATTTGCTTTCCAAAAATTTAAACTCTGAGGGTGATTAAAAAAATTTAAAACACCAAAAGATTTAAAGTCTCTCTATCTCTCTCGCCTATTTCATGAAAATTTGTTCTTCTAAAATTTAAATTTGGAGCAAGATCAAAAAAAAATTCAACACACATACATGGAGCCAAAAGTAAAAAATAAAAATAAAACTAAAAAATCATGCTTCTTTTGTTGCTGATAGGGCATGATTAGTAAGACCTGGATTGAGGTAGACTGGGGGTTAATAATATAAGAAAGGGTGGCTCGTACATGAGAAACCTGATTAGACTTTTCTCTTGGGTAAGAGCTGGATGATCTGATGATGTATCCAGAGTAGGAGTATTCCCTTGACAGGAGTTCTTGGTGGTAGTGCCGGAAGAACAGGCTTATAACAGATCTGACTCCTTGTTCGGAGAGTGACAAGGGGGACCACTTGTCAGAGACTGTTATCCAAACGACCCACGATTCGCGGTCAGTGCCTCCGAGATCCCGGAAAAGAGATCCCACCAAGAAAGACAATAAACCGCCTAGTGCTGAAGCCGAGTAAAAGAATAGCTAGGCAGACCCGGAAACCTTAAAGAACAAGGGAAGAGCTGAATTAAAAAGGTCTGGTCACCTGCTTACATAGAAAAAGCAAGTGGGACCATTTGTTAGAATTGGTTATGCCAAACGGCCCATGATTTGCGGCACATGCTCCCGGGATCCTGGTTGGGGTCCCCACCGAGGAAAGTTATAAATATCTCAACCTCAAGGCTAAGAAAGGTATGTCATTCTTTGAGCATTTCTTCTTATTTTTTGGAAAACACCTCAATCGCTTACTGACTTAAGCATCGGAGAGGTTTCCACCGGAAAACCACCGGTGGTTCTTTCTAACTTGTGTTTGTGGTGCAGATCAGGAAGGTGTTCAAGGCTTCAGGCATATCCTTGGTCCTATTTTTTGGGCTGAAACAATTGGCGCCGTCTGTGGGAAGAATCTAGGCTAAGACGTGAGCTCCTTTTCCATGGCTTCCGACGGGTTACGCAGGAATTTGGTTGGAGAGCTTGGCGGAACTCCCGAATCCGCCATGCCCTGGGGCATGCCGCCGTCGTCAGAAACGTCAACGGCGAGACCTGAAAGAGCAGAACCATCAACCGAGGCTGGATCTTGTGCTGTTCCGCCTCCCTCTGGCGAAGCAACACCTGCTGTTGGAGGATTGTTTATTGACGCCCTTCTCCGGCAGCTGTCCGACCTCATCGGTAAAGCAGTAGAAATAGCCGTGGAGAAGAAATTTGCTGAGATATCAACACCACCACCCGGCGATCGACCAGACTGGACGGTCCCAGCGACGGAAACTGAGCCACTGCGTCACCAGCGGGTAGAGCGGACTCCCCCTCAGGTAGAGATGAGCATTTCTCTACTTCCGATAGTGAAACCTCAAGTCAGATCAACCCGGGTCTGACCGAGCAGATGCAAAGCTTGCAGAAAGAGGTAAGGGAGTTTAAGAGAAAAATGGCGAGGCACTCCGTTCACGGAGGAGGTCATGCGGGATGACGTATCGGCCTCATACCGATCTCTGGGTTTTGAATACAATGGGACCACAGATCCGTGGGACCACCTGAGTAGATTCGAGATCGCGGCTGCCCTGCATAAATTTTCAAATGCGGTTATGTGTCGGGTCTTCCCAATGACCTTTACCAAATCGGCACAACTTTGGTTTAGCCAGTTGCCGCCCCGCTCTATCAGCAACTTTGACGAGTTCAGCTCTGCCTTCCTGCACCAGTTTACAAGTTTCAGGAAGTATCAAAAGATGCCGTTAGAGCTGTTCAGCCTAAAGCAGAAAGAGAATGAGAGTTTGCGTGCTTATATTAATAGGTTTACGACAGCAAAGCTGGAGGTACCCTCTGCATCCGAAGAACTGTTGGTGAATGCTCTGGCGCAGGGTCTGAGGAGAGGCGAATCTTTTCAATCTCTGGTTATCAAACCAGCCCTGAAGTTTGGAGAACTATTGGAACGAGCTGAGAAGTATATTCACCTTGAGGAAGCCTTAAAAATCAAATATGAGGGAGAAAAGAAGAGGGAGAGGTACGATCGTGATGATAGGACTGCTGCAAAGAAGCCGAGGCCAGATCTTTCTGGTGGGAGACCTCGTTTCGACAGGTACACCCCTTTGGCAACTCTACAGGGTGAGATTCTGCAGGCCATAGAGAAGCATCCAGACCTAAAATGGCCTAAGACCTACTCACAGAGACCTAGGAAGGAAAGGTCTGATCGCTTCTGCCGCTTTCACAACGAGTATGGGCATGATATTGATCAGTGTACTCATTTGAAAGATGAGTTGGAAAGATTGGTCCAGGCTGGGCACCTGAAAGAGTACGTCCGTATGAGTAGAGAAGAGGCCAGATCTGGCAACAAGGGCTATGACAGGTCTAACCAGGGCAAGAAAGACCAGGACAGAAGCCGCTCTGATGGGAGACGAGCTGATCAAGCCCAGGTCATTCATTGGGAAATCCAGATGATCACCGGAGGAGAGCTGGAGGAGCATTCCAAGAGGACGCGGCACAGTTATGTCAGAGCTGCGAAAGACTTAGTTCGAAAATCGCGTGATGTAGGACAAATGCTCTACCCCTAACACCAGTTTTGGGTCAGAAGATGGTGATGGCATTCTGGCCCCGCACATGGATGCTCTGGTTATAACGGCAACTATCGCCAATTATAATGTGCGATGGATCTTTGTGGATACCGGAAGTTCTGCCGACATTCTGTTTTATGACTGTTTACGACAATTTAAATTGGATGTGGAGCTGGAAGAGGTGACTACCTCCCTAGTCGGATTTGCAGGGGGAGCTCTGAAACCAATGGGAGCGATCAGGCTCCTCGTCACCCCAGGGGAAGAGCCTTATAGGGTGACAAGGATAGTTCATTTCTTGGTTGTAGATGCGCCATCTTCCTACAATGTTATGCTTGGCCGACCTTCCTTGAGCCAACTGTAATCTCAGTTTTTCACATGAAGATGAAATTCCCTACTGAGGAAGGAACTGGGGAGGTAAGAGGTGACCATTATGCATCACGACAGTCATATGTTGAGTGTATTAGACGAAATAGTGAGGAAGAGAGGTTGAGTAAAAAAGCTCGGACAGAGCAGCCACGGCAAGAGCTAGTGAGAAGGGAGGAAGATTTGATGTTGGTGGAGATCGTTCCAGGCGATGAAAGTCGAGTCCTCCGTATAGGAACGACTCTTAGCCTAAAAGTCTTGACAGACCTGGTGGCTTTGTTAAGAGAAAGTGCGGATGTGTTCGCTTGGTCCCCCCAGGACTTGGTGGGGATCGACCCTGAGGTGATGGAACATCGCCTTAATATTAGTCCAGAGGCAAAGCCGGTGAAGCAGAAGAAAAGGAACTTTGGACCTGAGAAGGAGGCTATAATTGAATCTGAGGTGGAGAATTTGCTTAGTGCCAAACACATCCAGGAAATACAATTCCCAGAATGGCTCTCCAACGCTGTGTTAGTTCTAAAAACTCAAGAAGACTGGAGAGTGTGTATTGATTTCCGAGACCTTAACCGAGCTTGCCCGAAGGACCACTACCCACTCCTGAGAACTGATCAATTAGTGGACTCAACAGCTGGATGCGAGCTCCTGAGTATGATGGATGCCTCCCAGGGCTACCACCAGATCAGGCTTGGAAAGGATGACTGGAAGAGGGTTAGCTTCATCACCCCGAAGGGAACTTACTTTTATGTAGTCATGCCATTTGGATTGAAAAATGCTGGCGCCACATACCAGAGGTTGGCGGACAAATATTTAAAAATTAGCTCGGGCGAAATAAGGAGGTATATGTAGATGATATGTTGGTCAAGAGTGTCAGAGAAACCTCACATGTGGATGACTTGAGAGAGACCTTTAGTACCCTGCGGAAATACAGAATGAAGCTCAACCCTAAAAAGTGTGCATTTGGGGTAAGAGCTCGCAAGTTTCTAGGGTACATGGTTACTGAAAGGGGGATCGAGGCCAACCCAGAGAAAGTACGGGCAATTATGGAGATGCAGGCACCTAGGAACGTTAAAGAAATGCAGTGTTTAGCGGGACGCATCAATGCCCTGAGTCGATTTGTCTCACGCTCGGCGGAGAAGAGCCTCCCTTTCTTCCAAGCTTTGCGTAAAAAAGCTCGTTTTGAGTGGACCAAAGAATGCGAAGAGGCGTTTAAAATGTTGAAAGAACACTTGGCTAGCATGACCTTGCTAACAAAGCCTGTCTTAGGAGAACCCCTCATCTTGTACCTATCAGTTGGGCAACAGGCAATCAGCTCTGTCTTGCTTCGAGAAGAAGGAAAGGTGCAGAAACCAGTATACTACTGGAGCAAGGTCTTACATGATGCCGAAGTAAGATATGTAGAAGTAGAGCGGGCAGTACTAGCTCTAGTAGGCATAGCCCAGAAATTGCGCCCATATTTTCTTTCGCATAGTATAATCGTGCGGACGAATCTGCCGTTGAAAGCTGTCATGGATAAGCCAGAGGCATCAGGGAGACTGGTCAGGTGGATTATTGAGCTAAGTGAATTTGATATTAGCCTTGAGTCCAGAACGGCAATTAAAGCTCAGGCATTAGCTGATTTCATGCAAGAAATGACCGGTCCTCCTGGAGAGCTGAAGAAATGGACAATTTTTACAGATGACTCTGTCTGTAATCAGGGTTGTGGAGTTGGAATTATTTTAATGGATCCAGCAGGCGCGTCCACTGAGTTTGCTATCCGTCTGGGTACAACATTTTCTAATAATGCTGCTGAGTATGAGGCCCTTCTAAGAGGTATTCAGATGGCGAAAGACCTGGGTGCAGAGCAGGTGTGCACCAGGGTAGATTCTCAGCTCATTTGCAAGCAGATCAGTGGAGAGTTTGAAACGAGAGAAGAAAACATGTAGAGATATTTGGCTAAGTATAGAGAACTCGCCAGAGGTATGAAAGGCCTAACGGTCCTTCAAATTCCTAGAGAGGAAAATGGAAGAGCTGATTTCTTGGCAAAGGTGGCCAGCTCGGCTACATATTGTCAAGAAAGAGTGATTACTCTACTACAGGCGGATGGAGAATTTGGAACAGAGCAGGTATGCTCAATTATTGAAGGAGAGGGCTGGCGCTCTCCTATAAAGGCATACCTGGAACACGAGTTCTTGCCGGAGGATAGAAAGGAGGCAGCAAAGATACGAACTAGGGCTGCTAGATTTTGTTTAATCAAAGGAGAGTTATTTAGAAGAGGATTTGGCCAGCCTCTTCTGAGATGCTTGGGCCGGACAGAAGGAGCTCTGGTCCTTAGAGAAATTCATGAGGGATGTTGTGGTAACCACATGGGTTCCAGAGCTCTGTCGAGTAAGATCTTGCGGGCGGGGTATTTCTGGCCACACCTACGAAAAGAGGCGGAGGATTTCGTACGTACATGTGAGAAATGCCAGAAGAACTCAACGCTAATACACAGGACTGCTGAGGAGCTCATGATGATGAGCTCCCCTTGTCCATTTGCCAAATGGGGGATAGATCTGGTCGGCCCCTTTCCTATGGCCCCTGCCCAGAAGAAATTTTTGATAGTATCAATTGATTACTTCAGTAAGTGGGTAGAGGCGGAGGCCTTTGGCTAAAATTACGGAAGAAGCAGTCATGAAATCCCTATGGAAGAATGTGGTATGCAGGTTTGGTGTCCCCAGAATTCCGGTCTCAGATAATGGTACTCAGTTCAAGGGCGTTAGAATCAAAGCATGGTGTACAAAAATGAAAATTGACCAAAATTTCACTTCTGTTTACCATCCTCAAGCTAATGGTCAAGTAGAGGTCACCAACCGTATACTAGTCCAGGGGATCAGGACCCGACTGGAAAGAGATGGGGATAAATGGGTGGAGGAACTAAGTGCAATTCTGTGGGCTTATAGAAGTAATTCTAAGGAAAGCACAGGGGAGAGGCTCTTTAGCCTAGTCTATGGTATGGACGTTGTAGTACCTGCTGAGATTGGTATAGAAACTCATCGAATTCAGGATTTTGTGGAAGAACAGAATGAGTTATTGGTGCAAGATGCTTTGGACTTAATTGAGGAAAGAAGAGACAGAGCTGCTGTTAGGATGGCACATATTAAAGGGCGAGTAAAGGCAATATATGACAGAGCTGTGGTATAAAGACAATTTCAGGTGGGAGACCTGGTCTTGAGAAGGTCTGATTTAGGGAAAGCCAAAGGAAAGTTAGATGCCATGTGGCAAGGACCGCTTCGGGTCACTCGAGTTTTGGCTGGAGGAGCGTACATGCTGGAAGAGCTGGATGGGACTGAGATCCATCGTGCTTGGAATATTACTAATTTACGAAAATTTTATACATAATTGTAATCGTTAATGTTTATTTGTTTATGAAATAAAAGTTGCAGGTTTATCCTCACCAGAATAATTGCACGTTCACAATTAATTCGGGATTGGCTAAGGGCGGATGCCCTCGATTTTGCCTGACCTGATTGTCAGTTTAAGCCAGGATTGGCTAAGGGCGGATGCCCTCGATTTTTTTCTGACTTGATTGTCAGTTTAAGCCAGGATTGGCTAAGGGCGGGTGCCCTCGATTTTGCCTGACCTGATTGTCAGTTTAAGTTGGGATTGGCTACGGGTAGATGCCCTTGATTTTTGCCTGACCTAATTGTCAGTTTAAGACAGGATTGGCTAAGGGCGGATGCCCTCGATTTTTGCCTGACCTGATTGTCAGTTTAAGCCAGGATTGGCCAAGGGCGGATGCCCTTGAGTTTGCCTGACCTGATTGTTAGTTTAGGCCAGGATTGGCTACGGGCGGATGCCCTCGATTTTTGTCTGACTTGATTGTCAGTTTAAGCCAGGATTGGCCAAGGGCGGATGCCCTTGAGTTTGCCTGACCTGATTGTTAGTTTAGGCCAGGATTGGCTAAGGGTGGATGCCTTTGATTTTGCCTGACCTGGTTGTCAGTTTAAGCCAGAATTATTAGGGCGATAGCCCCTGTGCAGTCCTACTTTTCTAGGACAAGTAATGACGGGTCTGGCTAGAACATGCGGACACGCACTAAAATGCCAGACCTAGTCACCAGCACAGATACATCAGATGATTATCAAAAACTGAAACGATCAGAGGCAAGACCTAATAAGGATGAAAAGAGGTATGTCTCATAATCTTGGAAGGGCTGACACTTCAGAAACACGATTTGTGTAATTTAAACAAGATGGAGTCGATCGAAGAAATTTTACATTCATTGTCATATTTCTGGCAAATAAAATTATTTACGCCAAAGTGGATGGCAGTCGCAAATATTACTTTTCTTGATCAGGAAAACAGAAGCTCAAAATTTATAATTTATCCATCAAATTCTGGAAAATTACAAGAAACAAGTTACACACACCTTCCAAGAAGGTTAGCAAATTTCATTAACAGAATGCAGGAAACAGAAAGATAAAAGCAGGGGCTCATCCCTGAGAAGATCTTCGATCGGCAGCCAGAGCTCGGCGAACTCGCCATAGCTCGCGCTTGGTCTCGTGATAACGTTGACGGTATTTTTCAGCGCGCTCAGACAGAGCATGGGCCTCGCCGGCAATGATGGTCAACCGGCCCACTGACTCCGCCAAATCAGCCTTCTCCTCCTGCAACTGGCGGTTCAATTGGCGGAGCTCAGCCCACTCCCGTTTGTAATGGCGCTTTTTCTACCTCTTCCTTTCCAGCAGGAGGTGGAAATAGCTGATTTTCTCTCGGAGCAAAGCCAACTTATCTGAGAGTTTGAAGTTCTCAACTACCAGAGAAACATTTTTTCTTTTCACAAGGTCCGGTTCTTGGAGAAGGGGAGAGGACGACATTGCAAGCGGTTGAAAAGATAAAGGCATACATGCATATTTAAAGAAATCAGAGGCACGTGATAGAGAATCAAAAAGTACTAGGGTTTCCATAAATCCGGGAAACCCTAGAAGTTCAAAAGTCACTATGAGACAAAAAAGCATCTGGCATTAAGAACATTCTGGGGTACAGAATTCAAAAATACATGAAAATCGACAGGCCCGCCATACAAGCATCCTACAGGTCTGTCTTCGAAAGGAAAAAACTTGAAAAAAAAAGGTCCTAAGTGTCCACTTCCATGTCCGCATTTAGCTCTGCCCTCAGTTGGTCCACGACGCCCTCGGATAATCCTCCCGGAGAGGCCCCACCTGGCAACTCACCCAGACCTGCAAAGGTTGGGGAGGGAGAAGAGGTAGGCGTGATCACAGCGAGAGTCAGGTCTGGCTGAGGCGCACAGATCTCAGAAGGATGGAGAACAGAGTGGACATGTTCGGCAAATTCCGCGGGCCCAACCGTGTCAAGGCGGTTCTGGGCGGGATCATAGGAGAAGGAGGTCGGCTCGGGTGCAGTTTTCAGGGGAATGCTCCGGTCAAAGGCGACGTCGGGGTTAGCCTGGGTCCACTTGGTTAATTTGATGGGATCCGCGCATTTAATTCGGGCAGGGGAACAGTACCCAAAGTGATGCGCTGGGTGTACTAGCTGACCTAGGGCAGGTCACACGTCGCTGACCTGTCAGTACTTGGAAAGGCGTGCGAGAAAGGTAACCGTTTGGGAATACGAACCGAAACCACTAATGCCAATAATTAGGTCTGGTGGTCGAGCGTGTCTTTCGGGATTCGTGTTAGTACGAGAAATAATAAAGGGCGTGGGCCCTCATTTATTATCAAAAGAGCCCAGGCGTTTTACAGCTCTACCTCAATCTTTTCGGGGGGAGGAGTTGATAGGGCATGATTAGTAAGACCCTGGATTGAGGTAGACTGGGGTTAATAATATAAGAAAGGGTGGCTCGCACATGAGAAACCTAATTAG
>BMAC01000726.1:418574-514849 GCA_014905375.1 Phtheirospermum japonicum | reverse complement strand
TGCTCATCCATAGCAAAGTGATAGTAGGCCACAACCTCAGGAAGGTTGAAGAAAATTTCCAGTGGACCCAGGTAAGGTTGAATCCAGGCTCTTCCCTGAGGTCGCGGTCGCTCAGCTGTTCTAGGATGCGCATATCCTCGGGAGCGCATTCCACCGCTTACATGGCGGACGGCCACATCGCCCGAGCAATTACTTTTCTCTTGGGTAAGAGCTGGATGATCTGATGATGTATCCAGAGTAGGAGTATTCCCTTGACAGGAGTTCTTGGTGGTAGTGCCGGAAGAACAGGCCTATAACAGATCTGACTCCTTGTTCGGAGAGTGACAAGGGGGACCACTTGTCAGAGACTGTTATCCAAACGACCCACGATTCGCGGTCAGTGCCTCCGAGATCCCGGAAAAGAGATCCCACCAAGAAAGACAATAAACCGCCTAGTGCTGAAGCCGAGTAAAAGAATAGCTAGGCAGACCCGGAAACCTTAAAGAACAAGGGAAGAGCTGAATTAAAAAGGTCTGGTCACCTGCTTACATAGAAAAAGCAAGTGGGACCATTTGTTAGAATTGGTTATGCCAAACGGCCCATGATTTGCGGCACATGCTCCCGGGATCCTGGCTGGGGTCCCCACCGAGGAAAGTTATAAATATCTCAGCCTCAAGGCTAAGAAAGGTATGTCATTCTTTGAGCATTCCTTCTTATTTTCTGGAAAACACCTCAAACGCTTACTGACTTAAGCATCGGAGAGGTTTCCACCGGAAAACCACTGGTGGTCCTTTCTAACTTGTGTTTGTGGTGCAGATCAGGAAGGTGTTCAAGGCTTCAGGCATATCCTTGGTTCTATTTTTGGGGCTGAAACAGTTGCTTATATACAAAGTAAAGCATGAAGTAAAAAAACAAACACATCCATGGCTACCAACACTAAAAATCCAAGTGATGAAGAAATATTTTCTTTGACTGAAATGTTTCTCGAGTGGACTCAAATGCTTTGGACGATGAGCGGGATGTGAAGATAAATGGTAGATTCCACTAATAATCACATCATTCGTGGAAGGAACTTTGTTATTTGATTTGAATGTGGACTATCAAGAGTTTGAGTCTCGGTACTAGAGTCAGAGATCGATCAATTGCAAGATAAAGATGTTTCACCTCTAAATTCAGATACTTTATTTTATTTCTAGTATGACCACCTTGTTTTTTCATATGTGAAGTGTTGGAAGATTCTTCTAGTTCTTTCGAATGTTATATGTTCTCGACAAAATTGATCGTAAAATTATTACTAGCTTAATTAGAACTATGTTCCAATAATATTCATGTTTTATATGAAGAGGTGAAATATTTTCGGCTCACTCACCTTCTATGTTGACTTCAAGATTTTTGTATCCACTAGAAGATTGCATCAGTTATTAACCATAACCAGTGGTTTATAACAATATTTGCTATTATCAAGAAGAACAAAACAATACACACACACACACACACACACACACACACACACACACACATATATATATATATATATAATAGAAATATTTATCATTTGCTAGTGAGTTTATTTACAAAAGTCATTGGTGATTTATATTTAGTTGACTATAGTTGGCAAAAACAATTGTATGCATCATGATATTTTCTATACCATTTGATGAGAACATTTTTTATGTAAAAATTATTGTTTCACTGGTTGCATTAGATATGTCAAATATGAAAGTATATGTGATACACCTATTTATGACTTACAATTAAAAACCTCCATCAAAAGTTAATAAGTGCGGTATGTGTAATCGCCCCCACCATGTCAAGATGGATATCGAATATTGAGAACATATCAAATAAAGATATACTTTTATATAATTTTTTAGTTATTGTATAATAAACAATAGTCTCAGCATCAGGGGAAGAATATATGTAATGGTAACCAAAGAATATGAAATGCATAAACAATCCTTGAAAAGTTTAAAGCAAACTTGAAGTTTGAATTGAAATTTTGCATTTTAGATTATTGATTGTAAGGTTATCAATAGATTTTGAGTTTAAAGGCTCCAACTTGATATATATATATATATATATATATATATATAGAGAGAGAGAGAGAGAGAGATGGCAGACTGAAGCATGACAACGATTAATTCCAATATTTAGCCTTTATATGGAGCAATTATTTGTGATGGTCTTCTTACTGAGCATTTTACATCAGTAAAGTAAACAGACATAAAAAAATTATGAACTCTTGAAAATGTTCGGGTACATGACGGTAATTTTAGAATAAAGAAATCTCGATAATTTATGTTTATATAATGGGATCAAAGAAAATTAATAAGAAAGTTAGTCGACTATATTTATACTCATGTGCTCAATGATAGCAGCAAGGATAGTATTTTGAATTTAATTCAAAGTTACTGACACAATCGTTTATCCAAAACTGAATATGCAATCTTATAGATTGATATAAGTTGGATTGGAAGTTCATTCATATGAAATATGTTGTCAATACTATATAGATAAAAATTTATGCTACATGAGCATTTTTGTATGTGGTGGATGATATTGAAACTTGAAGTTTTATTCAACTGACAATATATAAACAGCGTCATGAATGTAATTTAATCTTAGAAGGAAATTAGTACACTTGAAACATATTTGTAACATTTTCAGCTAATATAATGTGATATGCATTGTACTCTTTTTCTCTTAGTTGAAATTTTATCTCATTGAGTTTTACTGGTAAGGTTTTTAATGAGGCAACATTATGAAGATATACAAAGAATAATATAAACTTTTTTCTCCTCTCCGATTTCTTCTCATCTGGTTTTTTCTTGAAAGGTTTTGACGAAGAGTTAATAATTCCTGAAGCATATTATATTTTGAAGTTTGAAAGTTATTGATTGAATAGAGTCGGACGATAAACACAACTACTATTGATTGAAGTTTGGGGGAACAGTTGTACTTTTTTATTTGATCGGTTATTTGTACCACAAGGTTTTTCTGGCAAGATTTTAAAGAGATAGCACTTGAGAACTATAAGTGTGAAAAGATATATTTCGTGTACACATAACTCAAATGAGGTTATATATAGATATATTTCGTATATCACACAATTCAAATAAAGCTATATAAAAGGTTTCAAGAAAAAACATATATCTCCCAAGTTCTTCTATACACTAGATTTCTAAAAGAGTGGAGACATCGATATCCAACAAATTCGCTCAATTGATAGTTTGGCGGACTTATTCACAAATGCATTACCAACATCATCGTTTAGAATATTGGTACATAAAATTTGCATGCGTCGACTCAAAAATCTATATTGAAGGTTTTCAAGGGAGTATCGGTGTACTCTTTTTTCCTTCGACTTGATTTTGTCCTATTAGGTTTTCCTGACAAGATTTTAACGAGTAACATTATAAGATTATTCAAGAGTGAATGTTAAAATTATATATTAGTGAATCACCAATGTACCACTAAACCCTAATCTTGTACATATAAATAACATACTCCAATACTCATAATGACATCACTCCATCTTTTCTATCCTCACAATTTCGTATCTTTTCTCCATTTCACAACAGTTTTAAATTTATCAAGATAGGGGTGATTATGTGGGTTGAAGAGAATTTTATAAACGGCGGTTTATATAATGGTTAATTATTTATTTATTTTTACCTACAAGATATTATTTGGTTTTATTCTGAGGATTGTGATATTATTGGGCTGGACTCTTGTTAATCCAGATTAACGGGTCTCTCCCATTAGACTGGGTTAGACCCGGATCCATTTTCATTAGAGTATTTAAATGAGATTAAGTCAAAAAGATTGGCCTTTACTCCTAACATTTCAGAAACGCAATACCCTTGAACAGAAAACCAAAACCGCGACACAAACCCAGCGACTACATCTTCGTCTCCAACCACCATCTCCAAACCACCACCTGCATCTTCATCGGTGCCCGAACCATCGCGAATTTTTATCTCCATCGACGCATCTCCCATCTCCGAACCACCACGAATCTTCATCTCCATCGGGCATCTTCGTCTCCATCTTCATCCGCCGTTTCTCTTCGCCGCCGCCGTCAGCCCCTCGTCGTAGGATAACCTTCAATTACCAGGTAAACAACTTCTTCAACAATCAATTTAATTTTGACCTAATTGTATCAATTTGGTTTTGACCTAATTCTAGAAATTTCCGTAACTGTTCGTAGGTTTTGGAGAATTTTACAAACTATAGAAGGAAATTGAAGACGAGATGGGTGATTTGGGACTATACATGGGAGAGAAATCCAATGTAGACCAAGGTAATATAGTATTGGTCTTATAACTATGATGTATTGGTATTCTGACTGCACTGTATTTGGTTTTTTTGTTGTGTTATGTCGACATATTCACAGTAAAACATCAGGGGTCTTGTCTGAAACTATGAGTTATTATTCCATTATTGTATTGGTTTTTGGAATGTAATGTATTGGTTTTTTGGTTCAATGTATTGATATTCTAATTGCATGATATTTGCTTTTTTGGGGATTAATTTTATTATTCAATTCAGGGGCTGTGATAATGTATTGGATTCAAAGCTAAGAAAACCACAAGTTTGAGTGAGTTTTATAATGTCATTTTCAAGCAGGCTCTAGAACGCTGGAGATACACTGAAAGACAACATGAATTTCAATGCTCAAAATCAATCCCTAACTCAACAATACCATTAAGCGGATTCCTCAAGCATGCTTCAGAGGTATATACGCTGACAGTTTTTTAAGAGTCTGAGGATGAACTATTAAAGTCTTTTCATACCTCATGCAAACTGCTGCATTGTGAGGATGGGATTATGTTATATAATGTTATGCATGATGATGGTGTCGCTGCCTATGATGTTGTCTTTTCTACTGTGAATGCATTTATAACTTGCTCGTGTAAAATGTTTGAAGAGTGCATTCAGTGCAAAAAAACACCAGATTGCTACATCAAAAAGAGATGGACAAAGTTTGCCAATGAGGAGTTGTGGGATAAACGTAACGGAGGGCTTAAGCCATATGACAATGTTTTTGGAGATTGTATTGCTTGGAGAAGTGAATTCATGAGAAAATATTATGACCTTGTCTTAAAAGCTCAAAAAAGTAATGAAGCAAGAAAATAACTTGAAGACGGATTTACAAGAGATAATGAAGCTGTAAAGGCATTGATGCCCCTAACAAATTCAAATGAAGAAGAAACTGGTGTTTCTAGTTCATGTATCTCTATTCTGGATCCTGCGAGAGGGCAATTACAAAGGGGAGAAAAGTAAGACAGAAGTCATATCTTGAGAAAAGCAAGAAAAAGAATAGCATCAGTAACACATCAAATAGATCAAGTCAAGCAAAGGAGTTTGGTTCTAAAACTCCCAATCCTCGATTATTTTAGCAAAATGGTAGTCGTTGAATATTTATATTTATAGATGTATTCACATTGACTGGATTAGAAATTGGTACTTTGATACTGTGATTTATTTTCTATTATCTTAATGCTTTATGGTATTTTCTAATTATATTTGATAAGTGTATTGGCTTTTCTATCCAAGCGTATTGGTTTTCTGTTCAATCGTATTGGTTTATATATTTGCAGTGTGTTTGAGAAATAAGATTTGTTTTCTGTTATCTTAATGCTTTATGGTATTTTCTAATTATATTTGATAAGTGTATTGACTTTTATGATCAAGGGTATTGGTTTTCTGTTCAATTGTATTGGTTTATATATTTGCATTGTTTTTGGATAATAAAAACAGAGTGCATAAAAAACTACTTAATTATAGGAAAACTTTTGTGATGGCATAACAAAAATCATACATTTATTACAAAAGCTCAATACATCATAGCACATAAACCAATACATTGTTTAACAAAAACCAATACAAAATATTATCAAAGATTTATAAAAATTGGGACTAAAATTTGCACCAATCTCCAAAAAAATAAAACAAGCACAAAAAATACTTATTGCTAGATATAAGAATCACATTTCATTACTTTTGTGATGGCATAACAAAAACTGTACATTTATTACAAAAAAACAATACATCATAGCACGTAAACCAATACATCGTTTTACAAAAACTAATACAAAATATTTTGTCAAGGATTTACAACAAATGGGGACTAAAAAATGTCCTAATTTGATGAACAATCACAGTTCAAAACTTTTGTGCTTTCATATTTCACAAACAAAAAAAAAATACTTTTCATTTTTGAAACACCAATACTTTTTGTCAAAAAACCAATACCTTATTATAAAAAAACCAGTACATATAACTTCCTTTTGGAGAAAATTCTACTACTTGTGCATACTTCAAAAACCTCCCCAAAAAGGAAACGAAATGGTACAATAGTTCAACAAAAAAGCACCATTAGCAACTCCATCAGCATAGCAGTAACAAGTAACTAAGAGTTTAAGGATAACCAAGTTCAAACACATACTAGTACTTTTGAGTAACAATTCAGATACTTCTTAATAGAAAACGGATACATATTAATCAAAATAAAATATTCCTTCAAAATAAAACAACTTCCTTCTCCACAATCGGGCCTGCAGCTTCCTTCTCCTTTCCCGACCTTTTCTTTATCTTCATTCCAACAGCTTTCTTGAACTTAATCGGGACTAGAGATTCGTTCTCCGTAATCGGAGTTGGATCTTCCTTCTCCATAATCGGGTCTGCGGCTTCGTTCTCATAATAGGGGATGGATCTTTCTCCTCCGTAATCAGACAGACTGCAGCTTCCTTCTTCTTAATTTGGACTTGAGCTTTCTTCTCCTTCTCAGGATCATTCTTCTTCTTTCCAAGATCTTTGTTCTCCTTTACCGGCTCTTGTTGACTTTTTTTTCGCTTGCTCTTTAGTACGCATTGTCATCAGCGAACTGCAAAAAACTAATATTCAACATAAGAAACAGAAAATGTAAAATATAATCATATAAATTTCATTAGCATTCATAGAAACAATGCAGAACATAACATATATTACCATTCAAACAATTATACACATGTGTCTAGAATATCACCACATATCATAGAGTAAAGCATTATACAGGAAACTTAAAACCCTTCCATTCACGATACCCATTCAGACAACAAAAACATCAGATATGAAATTATATAACAAAATCCGTCTGAAACCCTAAATCAAAATAATTGCGACAAATTCAAACCCTAAAATGCAGGAAGTACTAATTTCGAAACTGAAATCTTAAAATAAAAGAAATTCACCTTTGATAAAGCAACTGAGAATGGACAAGCACGGTGCTCAGTGCAAATTTGAGAAACGGTCGCGATCTTGAACGGACAAATCGTCGGGTGCTCTGGTGAAAAAACTGAAACACGGACGACCGTTCGATGGAGAAGGTCGCCGGTAGACTCGTATGGTGATGGTAATGAAGAAAAACGGGCAGTGAGAGGGCGAGTTGAAAATCGGCAGTGTAGGGTTTGGGAGAATGGGGAAAAAACAGGCAGTGTGGTGAGGAGAAAAAGGCATAATGCTTGCATTTTTTGGCCTGGATATTTGATATACTTGTTCAAATTACAATAATGTCATTAGGTCGGTATGGGTTAGTCTAACGGGAGAGACCCGTTAATCTTGATTTTACTTCTATTTACCTGCATGATGTTCTTTGGTTTTCGCAAAAAATAAAAATAAATAAATAAAAAACCTATTGAAAAATTGTTTGGGTGCTTTTCTTGAATATCATAATATATATTAAAATCAATGAGATTGCTTTTCACAGTATTGAATGTGTTCTTTTTAAATGTGGGACAAATTTTGCCATTTGATCTTGATCTTGGAAAATTTTCAGCTCACAGAATGCTTTTCATCTAAATTTGCTGATTTTAATTGCTTTGAGATAAACGTTAAAAATATATTTAAAATCAAGTATTAATGTTGAATAATTTCTCAAAAATTTCTGCTTGTTACTGAATATGACATATAATTATAAATACAACTCACACGATTTGGTGTAATTACAAAAGAGCACCATTTATCTTTCAAAATAACAAATATCTTTACAAAATGTTACAGAATCTTTTTTAATTTGTATGTATATATAAATACTCGACATTAAGAGTGTTATTTACCATAAGGAAACAAATATAAAGAGATATTTGTAATTTTAAAAAATAAATGAGGTCATTTTGTAATTAAACTAAATTATAAATAATTTTTGTAATTAGCTAACTTGGTATCTTCAATGACAGTGAAAGAGGAGTACTCACAACTTTTTTTCACTTGGTGATATTAAATACTTGTGTTTTAAGAAAGCCTGAGAACATAAAAGTAAGGTATAATTACAAAATAACCAATGAGGTTTGGTATAATTACAAAAGACAACATTTATCTTTCCAAATTGTAAATATCTTTACAAAGTGTTACAAGATCTTTGTAAATTTGTATGTACCAATAAATAATCAATGTTGAAAGTGTTATCAACCAAAGACCAATAAATATAAAGGGATATTTGTGATTTTGAAAATAAATCAGCCCCTTTTGTAATTAGGTCGAATTCTAGATAAATTTTTTAATGAAACTCGACAGTTATCAGATTTGATAGTTTCAAAATGAGGTTATTAAGACAGAGGAGAACATGAAAATGAGGTATAATTACAAAAATAACCATGAAATTTAGCATAATTACAAAAGACCTCGTTTATCTTTCAAAAGTACAAATAACTTTACAAAGTGTTACCTCGTTAGATATATGTGGCCTGTGCCATATATATATAATTAGATATTAATTAATTAGTTTTAATATCTAATTATTGGTTTATATAATTAATAAATTTAATAGATAAGTTTTATTAATATATCATTGGTTAATTAAAAGAGTTGGTTTTTCACCAACTACACACACGTTGATGGACCGTGTGGTTTAACTGTTCTTCTATAACTGCTCAAGCAGAATGAAATGATATTTGGTCCTCTCTCTGCCTTTTGAAGTCTATCAGTTTTTCTTTTATTACCTATCAATTCACGAATATCATAGACTGGAATTAAGGACGGAAGGAGAGAGAAATCAGATATATTCAATAATCAGATATATTCAATAATCAGACTGGGCAATTTAGAAGGAAAGGACATGACTGCTCACGGTTAGTCAGAGTTATTTATTAATTTATAATTAATTGTGAAAATCATGAAGTTCAAGATCCTGGAACTCACTTACGATTTAATTATGAAAACTTCTTACATGTGGTATCAGAGCGCCAGGTTTATGAACTCATGATTTTCCAATTTATGTATGAAAAATTGAGTATTATTTTTCCACTACAAGTTTATGTTTTATGAACTCATGATTTTCCAATTTATGTATGAAAAATTGAGTATTATTTTTCCACTACAAGTTTATGTTTTGCGTATGGTGATTATTTTTCCACTGCAATTTTATATTTTGCGTATGGTGATATTTGCCCATTATAATATCATGTTTTATATTTTGCGTGTATCTTGATATCTGTTGTTTATGGGTTTTGATATATGTTATATTATATCCGCTGCAATATATTCATGGGTTTTGTTATAATCGGTGCTCAAATTGCCTGGGTAAATATATGTTCACTGGTTGATGATATTCACTTTATTTCCTACTATATTGATTTTGTATGGATAAAAGTTTTATTTTATGAGTTCATCATGTTTATCTATTCACGGTTATGTGATCATGTTTTCTTTATTGATGTATTATCTGTAATCTATTTATGCCGAACAACTATGAATGGATTATGACTGAATTAAATTTCAAATATTATTGTGTGTATTTGAAGTTCTTTAATAGATGATTTAGTTAGCCATCAAAGTGGCTTAACTATGAAGTTATCTAATTTGTAATATTTATTATTTAATTTGACTTATATATTATGAATAATTTGTTAGTCACCAAAGTGGCCAAATTAGAAAGTTTATTATAAATGTCAAATTAAATAAAAATTTAATTACCCATAATTATGTGATGTTATAATCGAAATGACATTATGATATAATATTGGGTATATTGACGTTTATTGATTATAGAGTATTTAAGGATCAACCCAAATGTAGATAAATTATATTTATGATCAAGAACATTAATGTGGTTAATTGAAATATTTTATTAGATGTGTTAGCATATCAAAAGATGGCAAACATATTTAATTGAAATATTTTTTATACCAATTATCATTTAGAATATTTAGCCTTTGGCATCAATTACGTTTAATGTAGTACATTGTTGGATCGCCCAAAGGAGAACTTCAATGTACATTTATTGTCTCTATTCTCGAATCCGAATTATGTAATCTCAAAGCGTTAATGTATCAATCAACTCTTCTAATTGCAGTACCTATTCATGCTTCTCTTCTTTCGCATGCTTCGTCTGTTCCTATGTTTAACGGGCTTAACTATTCCGAATGGTGCGAGCAAATCCAATTTCACCTTGGTGTTTTGGATCTTGACTTAGCACTTTAAGTTGAAAAGCCTGCTGCTATTACTGATACTAGCAGCGACACTGAAATATCTATCCATAATGCTTGGGAAAGATCGAACAGACTAAGCCTTATGCTTATGCGAATGAGTAGCAAACAACATTAAGTCCACTCTCCCTCAAACTGAAAATGCTAAGGAATTTATGAAATCAGTGGGAGAACGCTCCCAAACTGCTGATAAGTATCTTGCTGGGACATTAATGGCTACTTTAACTACCATGAAGTTTGATGGTTCTCGTAGCATGCATGAGCACGTCATTGAAATGACGAATATTGCAGCAAGACTTAAGTCCTTAGGGATGACTGTGGATGATAACTTCATCGTGAAGTTTATTTTGAATTCACTGCCTTCTGAGTATGGTCCTTTCCAAATGAACTATAATACCATGAAAGACGAATGGAATGTGAATGAACTTCACAGTATGTTAGTTCAGGAGGAGACACGGATTAAGAATCAAGGAACTCATTCCATTCATCTACCAATCATGGAGCTGGTAAGAAAGTTGGAAGAAAGAAAGGAAAGGGCAAGCATGGACCATTGAAAGTGAGTGAGTCATCTGCCAAATCCAGAAAAAGGAAAACAACAATCTCAAGTGTCGTTTCTGTGGGAAACCCGGACACTTCAAAGAGATTGCCTGAAACGTAAGGCATGGTTCGAAAAGAAAGGTATGCTTAAAGCTTTCGTATGTTTCGAATCAAATTTAGTTGAATGTTCCTCATAATACCTGGTGGCTTGATTCCGGCTGCACCACTCATGTTTCAAATACGATGCAGGGATTCCTTACGACCCGAGTCAAAAATCCAAATGAAAAGTATGTGTACATGGGAAATCGAGTCAAAGCTCCAGTTGAAGCTATTGGAACTTATCATCTTATTTTAGATTCCGGACACCATTTAGATTTGTTTCAAACTCTTTATGTTCTTTTCGTTTATCGTAATTTGGTTTCTCTTTCAAGACTTGATTCTATTGGATATTCCTTTAAATTTGAGAATGGATGTTTTAGTTTATTTAAACAAAATCTTTTTATTGGTTCTGGTGTCCTTAATGATGGTCTTTATAAACTTAAGTTCGATAATAATTTTGCCGAGACTCTTTTAACCCTGCATCATAATGTTGGAACTAAACGTGGTTTAGTGAATGAAAATTCTACTTTCTTGTGGCATAAACGTTTGGGGCATATTTCCAAAGAACGAATGAAAAGATTGGTAAAGAACGAAATCCTTCCAAATTTGGATTTTACCGATCTTGACATTTGTGTGAATTGTATTAAGGGAAAACAAATAAAATACACAAAGAAGGGAGCCACTAGAAGCACACAGCTTCTTGAAATAATACACACCGATATCTGCGGGCCTTTTGATGTTTCCTCTTTCTGAAAAAAGAAAGATATTTTATCACTTTTATCGATGATTTTTCACGTTATGGTTATATCTATCTATTAAATGAAAAGTCTCAGTCAGTAGATGCCCTCGAGGTGTTCATTACTAAGGTTGAAAGACAGCTGGATAGAAAAGTGAAGATTATTAGATCTGATAGAGGTGGTGAATTTTATGGAAAATATAATGAATCTGGGCAATGTCCAGGCCCGTTTGCCAAATTCCTTGAAAAGCGTGGTATATGTGCTCAATATACTATGCCAGGTACACCACAACAGAATGGTGTAGCAGAAAAACGTAATCGTACTCTCTTGGATATGGTTAGGAGTATGTTAAGTAATTCTTCATTACCCACATCATTGTGGATGCACGCTCTTAAAACTGTCGTGTATTTGTTAAATAGGGTTCCTAGTAAGGCAGTTCCTAAGACTCCTTTTGAACTGTGGACTGGTAGGAAACCTAGTTTAAGGCACCTGCATGTTTGGGGTTGCCCGGCAGAAGTAAGAGCTTACAATCCACAAGAAAAGAAATTGGATCCAAAGACAATCAGTGGTTTTTTCATTGGCTATCCTGAAAAGTCTAAAGGGTATAAGTTTTACTGTCCTAATCATAGTACAAGAATTATTGAAACTGGAAATGCTAGGTTCATTGAAAATTGTGAAATTAGTGGGAGCCAAGAACCACGAAATGTGGATATTCAAGAAGTTGGGGTGCAAATTCCTTTGTCCATAACTCCTTGTAAATTTGTTGTTCCTCCCATTGCTGAACAGCCTAATATTGGGCAAGAACAACACATTAATGACCATGAAACTAACTATAATGATAATGAGCCTGCAGTAAATGAACCACGTGAAACGTAATTACGTAGATCTCAAAGACAAAGGAGATATGCTATTTCAGATGAATATGTGATTTATCTTCATGAGTCAGAATGTGACTTAGGAGTTGATGATGATCCAGTTTCATTTTCACATGCCATGGAAAGTGATAATTCTATAAAATGGTTAGATGCCATAAAAGATGAGTTGAAATCTATGGAACAGAATGAAGTATGGGATATTTTTGAATTGCCAGAAGGTTCTAAAAGAGTCGGGTGTAAATGGGTCTTTAAGACCAAATGCGACTCCAATGGCAATATCAAACGACATATCCAGACTTGTTGCAAAAGGTTTTACTCAGAAAAGTGGTATTGATTATAATGAGACCTTTTCACTGGTTTCTAAGAAAGACTCTTTTAGGATTATTATGGCTTTGGTAGCTCATTATGATTTGGAGCTACATCAAATGGATGTGAAAACAGCCTTTCTCAATGGTAATTTGGCTGAAGAAGTTTATATGGATCAACCTGAGGGTTTCTCCATAGAAGGAAAAGAACGTATGGTGTGTAAATTTAAGAAACTGATATACGGACTTAAACAAGCTTCCCGTCAATGGTATCTTAAGTTCAATGATACCATCACTTCTTTTGGATTTGAAGAAAACATTGTTGATCGATGTATTTATCTGAAAGTCAGTGGGAGCAAGTTTATTATTCTGATTCTGTAATGATCTTGGTTTGATGTATGACACCAAGAAATTTCTCTCGAAAAACTTTGAAATGAAAGATATGGGTGAGGCAACTTATGTGATCGGGATAGATCACAAGGTTTGTTGGGGTTGTCTCAGAAAGCATATATTAACAAAGTCTTAGAGAGATTTAGAATGGAAAAGTGCTCATCAAGTATCATTCCAATTCAGAAGGGAGATAAGTTTAGTCTTATGCAGTGTCCAAAGAATGAATTGGAACGTAAGCAAATGAAAGATATTCCTTATGCATCAATTATTGGGAGTTTAATGTATGCACAGACTTGTACGAGGCCAGATGTCAGTTTTTCTGTTGGAATTCTTGGTCGTTATCATAGTAATCCAGGAAAAGATCACTGGATAGCTACAAAGAAAGTATTGAGGTACTTGCAAGGGACAAAAGATCACATGCTTACTTATCGTAGGTCTGATCGTTTAGAGGTGATTGGTTATTCAGATTCAGATCATGCCAAATATGTTGACACGAGAAAGTCCACATCAGGTTATGTGTTCCTATTAGCTGGGGGACCAATATCATGGAAAAGTGTGAAGCAGTCTGTCATTGCTGCATCCACTATGGAAGCTGAGTTTGTGGCATGCTTTGAAGCCTCACTTCAAGTAAATTGGTTGCGGAATTTTATCTCAGGATTTGGAATAGTCGACAGTATTGCCAAGCCGCTGAGAGTTTATTGTGACAATGCCGCAACAGTTTTCTTCTCTAAACACGACAAGTATTTAAAAGGTGCTAGACATATGGATTTAAAATACCTTGTCATTAAAGAAAAAGTTCAGAAACAAAAAATGTCAATCGAACATATTAGCACTAATCTCATGATTGCAGATCCTTTGACTAAAGGATTATCTCCAAAGGCATTTATTGAACATGTCGGAAGAATGGGGATTGTTAATGTAACCTAATGATTCTATGCTTTATGTATTTGACTCTTTGAGCTCTTTTATGTATTGTTTTTGAAATTAATTGATATCCTGTTTGTCATTAATGTATACATAACCGTTGACACAACTTTAACAGGATTTTGTCTATTATTAGACATTAATGTGGACAATTATTGATTTTACGTTTATGAGAATTTAAGTAGAAAACTAATATTGTGGTACATGGAAGGAACTATGTCGGGTAATTGACATAGAAACGCTGTGACTCATATTAGTATATACTTAATGATGAATTATGAATCGGCCAATGAAATTAAAAACTTATCATTATGATGTGCACATTATGATTAATTTTTAAACCATGAACGTATATTCTGTCACTCGGCCAAGTGGGAGAATGTTAGATATATGTGGCATGTGCCATATTATATAATTAGATATTAATTAATTCGTTTTAATATCTAATTAATGGTTTATATAATTAATAAATTTAATAGATAAGTTTTATTAATATATCATTGTTTAATTAAAAGAGTTAGTTTTTCACCAATTACGCACACGTTGATAGACCGTGTGGTTTAACTGTTCTGTTATAACTGCTCAAGCAGAATGAAATATTTGGTCCTCTCTCCGCCTTTTGAAGTCTTTCAGTTTTTATTTATTACCTATCAATTCACGAATATCAGACTGGAATTAAGGACAGAATGAGAGAGAAATCAGATATATTTAATAATCAGACTGGGCAATTCAGAAGGGAAGGACATGACTGCTCACGGTTAGTCAGAATTATTTATTAATTTATAATTAATTGTGAAAATCATGAAGTTCAAGATCTTGGAACTCACTTACGATCTAATTATGAAAATTTCTTACAAGTGTTACTTTCCCCTCTTTATAACTTTAAAAATTAAATGCGATATTTTTGTAATAAACTTAAAAGAAACATAACTCATGCACACAACAGAGTAAATTTAAAATAATAAAAGAAGAGATAATGATTGTGACTTTTGTTAATTTATTTTAAAAAGATACTTGTTATTCCACACGACAGAGAATGTTTTTGACAATTTTATCCGATAAAATCTCGTGATTAAATGTTAAAATAATACATTTGCACAATCATTTTTTTCATCCATTCTATTGCTCTTGCATAAAGAGTTTCAACTAGGGGTGAACACGGTTCGATTCAGTTCGTGAATTTGGAAATTTGCAGAATACTATTATTTTTTCGGTATGATTTAATTTGGAAAAAAGTCAAAGTCAACGGTTCTTTTTTAATTCTGGTATGGTTCAGTTCGGTTTTCGAATAAATCTCCGTTTTACGCCCAAATTATAATCGTAAATTAAAATTACTAGATTATTGTGAATTTTAACTTGCACTTGTTAGTTGATAATTAATTCGGAGACAAAATTGATTAAAAAAATAAGTATTTTACTTATTAACTACCGAATATAATGAGATTTATACCTAATTTAATACAATTATAAATCGGTTATAGTATCAGTTCTCGGTTCGGTACAGAGATTTTAAGGGGATTAAAAAATCTCCAAATCTGTGGCGTAAAAAAAATTCGGGACGGTTCAGTTTGGAAATTGGTCAATGAACAACGGATATTTTTCGGTTGCGGAACAGTTCGATTCGAAATTCGGTACAATTCGAATATTTTCAAGTCTCGTGCGCTCAGCCCTAGTTTCAACAACTAACTAGCAATTTTATTTCACATTCTACTGCTCTTGCACAAAGAGTTTCAACAAACATATGCTGATGCAGCAATATGGCATGTTTTGATGTTTTCGACACTCTAACTACTATATTGACAAATCACATTTAATGAGTCATCTTAAGTAAAAAAATAATAATTAAAAGCAACAAAACCAGTTATTTTATACAACGAATCATAACTGTCGTGATTTTGATCATGAACTTTTGCATGTAATAATATACATCAATGAATTTTAAACGAACAAAATCGTTTTGTTTGTTTAAAATTCTTCTATTCAGCTAATCGAATTATCTTTATCATTGCGGATGTGCCCTAATTGCCTAAAAGAACAGAAACAGACCTGTTCCCACAACACACCGAAACAAACAAACAATCATGCAGAAATTGCAAGTAACTTTTTACCACAAAACCAGAAAAACATTCAAGGAACTAGCAAGTATGTCTGAACCAAAAACCACAAAATTAAGACTCACAGAAGCACAGAATAGAGTTTAAAGCCAAAATACAACTTTCACCAACGCAGGTTAAGCAACCAACAAGTTCTGCTCAATACCATTACAATCCTCTTAATCAAATCCTAGCATGACAAACAAGTCTGTCTTTTTACCCTTACAAGAAAGTTTAAAAAAGGAACAAAAAAGAGAAATCAAAAACTGAAGCATGTAATCAAAATCTGACATAAGGTCATCTATGGAATAAAAGTCATCACTTGGCACCCTTCTTGGCTGCGGCCTTGGTCACCTTAGCTCCTGATGGATCCTTCTTCTCAACGCTCTTAATGACACCAACAGCAACAGTCTGCCTCATGTCACGAACGGCAAAACGTCCAAGAGGTGGGTACTCAGCAAACGTCTCCACAACCATGGGCTTTGTTGGAACCATCTTAACCATCCCAGCATCACCATTCTTCAAGAACTTGGGCTCCTTCTCAAGCTCCTTGCCAGATCGCCTGTCAATCTTGGTCACGAGCTCAGCAAACTTGACAGCAATGTGGGAGGTGTGGCAATCGAGCACTGGGGCGTATCCTTGTCCAATCTGGCCAGGGTGATTCATGATGATGACCTGTGAGGTAAAGTTGGCAGCCTCCTTGGCAGGGTCATCCTTGGAGTTTGAGGCAACAAACCCACGCTTGAGATCCTTCACAGCAACATTCTTGACATTGAAACCAACGTTGTCACCAGGAAGAGCCTCTGGCATGGACTCGTGATGCATCTCAACCGACTTGACCTCAGTGGTCAAACCAGTTGGGCCAAAGGTGACAAGCATACCGGGCTTGATGATACCAGTCTCCACACGACCAACAGGCACAGTTCCAATACCACCAATCTTGTAAACATCCTGAAGTGGGAGACGGAGAGGCTTGTCGGATGGCCTCTTGGGCTCTGAGATCATGTCAAGAGCCTCCAAGAGAGTTGGGCCCTTGTACCAGTCGAGGTTGGTGGACCTCTCAATCATGTTGTCTCCCTCAAAACCAGAAATGGGGACAAAGTGGATTTTGTCAGGGTTGTATCCAACCTTCTTCAGGTAGGAAGCCACTTCCTTCACGATTTCATCAAACCTAGATTTCGAGTATTTTGGTGTGGTGGCATCCATCTGTTGAATGAACATCATTGATTTAATTACTTCAGATTCTTATTATAAATGATGATAAGCAAGTCACTATACATATTACAAAATTAAAAAGTTAAGAACAAGCAAAATATTTGTTACCTTGTTACAACAGCAGATCATTTGCTTAACACCAAGAGTGAAAGCAAGCAGAGCATGCTCACGGGTCTGACCGTCCTTGGAAATACCAGCTTCAAAACCACCAGTGGTGGAGTCAATGATGAGGACAGCACAGTCAGCCTGAGAGGTACCGGTAATCATGTTCTTGATAAAGTCACGGTGACCAGGAGCATCAATGACAGTGCAGTAGTACTTGGTGGTCTCAAACTTCCACAAGGCAATATCAATGGTGATACCACGCTCGCGCTCGGCCTTGAGCTTGTCGAGCACCCAGGCATACTTGAATGACCTCTTGTTCATCTCAGCAGCCTCCTTCTCAAACCTCTCGATCACACGCTTGTCAATACCTCCCAACTTGTAGATCAAGTGGCCGGTGGTGGTTGATTTCCCAGAGTCGACATGGCCAATGACCACAATGTTGATGTGGAACTTCTCTTTACCCATTTTAGGTGCTTAGGATCTGCATCAGGGTTGGAAACAGGAAAAAGTTAAATCTCATAGGTAATAGAAAATACAAGGGGGATATTCATACTAAACTAATAAACTCTTCTGCAACTAGACAACTATAAACCAGAACAGAAGAATGAACCTATCAGCAATCTAAGATCATTTCCATGCTCAGCAAAGAATATACACACAGTTACCAAATGGAAATCGACTGTAATCTTCAGAAACGCACAATAAATATTTTCCAGATAAAAAACATAATAACTTGAGACTATTTTCAACAGAGCGCTAAAAAGAAAGGCAACGAAAAATCAAGATCTCCATGTTTCAATTAGATTAACTTAGCACATGCAAACAAATCGAAAATCAGATACTTCATTAAGATCCAAAAACTCATGAACGATCTTGTAATCAAACCAGAAACAAACTGAGACAAGAATAAACGCAAACAGAGCAAGCACAAATTCAGATCGGCTCTATATACAAATGAAAAAACTAAAATTCACATGAAAACAGATCAAAGTGATAAAATTCTCAAGGGAAACAACAGACTGCAACCAACTACAAATAAGATGTGCAAAAGTGAATAAATTACCTTGACCACAGGCTTTCGAGAGAGAAACGATGAGAGCGCCTCCTGTATAAACCCTAGCCGCAGGAAGCAAACAAAGTAGAGAGAATTAGCTGAATAGAGGGTGTCTTGGTTTTATAGCGGAAGCTAAAGACTGGTTAGGGCTTATCTGGGAGATATTTGCCTAGTGTACATTTACTTGATTGCCCTTGGCTTTTGTGATGTTATAAATCATGGTCTTAAATTGAATATATTTATATGAGGTATATTGCACCGTACTAATTTGGGTAAATCATGTAGGAGGCCTGATTTAATGAAATTGTGTAATAATAAGGTTTGAATTTTAAATTCTCTCAATTGATTATTTTAATTTTCAAAAAGTTTCAATTGAGGGCTCATATTTATATTTTGATTTCCACTTGAAGGCCTAATTTTAAAAAAGTTTCAATTAAGGGTTCATATTTACATTTTAATTCTCATTTGAAAATCTTTATTAACCTTGATTAAGTAAAACGATGATAGCACAACTAATCTCAAAAGCCTACAATTTCTATCTTTTATTTATTTATTGATGGTATTTGACAAATATGAAGTCCATGGAAAAAAAATAAAAATAAAAATAAAAATTGTAGGTTTTTGGGATTAGTTGTGTCATCGTTGTTTTACTTAACCAAGGTTAACAGAGGCCTTTAAATGGGAATCAAAATATAAATATGAGCCCTCAATTGAAACTTTTTGAAAATTAGAGTGTTCAATTGAAAGAACTTAAAATTCAGGCCTTATTATGACACTATTTCATTAAATCGGGCCCTCAAATGGAATTTCCCGTACTAATTGAGTTTTGCCATATATTTACGGGTTACCGATTAGATTTTACATGTGTTTGTAATTGTATGAACTACTAGTTTGAAAACTCTGCGCGGCATTATTAAGTAAAGTAACATATATTAAAAAAAATATTAATATACAAGTGAATATTAAATATAAATAAATAAAAAATAACTCTTCAATTTAAATTTCAAAAAACACGGGCATATATAAGAAAGTTATAAAAATATAATATTTATTTTAAAAATAAGTTCAAAAAGTAGACATTAAATACAAAATAAAAAAATAATGTTTACTTTAAATTTTAAAAACCTATTTTATAAATAATATTATTAATATGTAGATGTCAAAACTTAATTTATCAAGTTCAAAAACTGAATTATTATTCACTCTAAATTTTGAGAAAAAGTCATTGGTGCGACCTGATCTGATGACAGGTTGCCAAACAGCTCGGATAGACCTGATTGGGACGAGCTGAACTAGTGTCGTAGGAAGAGCAAAAATGAGGTAGAGGACGAGCCTATAACCTGATAAGGATTGTCCTTACCTTATTCGAAGTTTTGAATAAGGTTTCAGGAGATCAGGTCAAGAATTGGGAGAACTTAGCGACGAAACTGATATGTTCTCTAGAAGGAAGCTTACAGGTCAGATCGTCCTGAATAACGGCTCGAAATTTGCGGGTTTTTATTTTTGAGATCTCGGAAAGGCACCACTTGGCGAAAACTACAAATATCCAAGCACCAAGGCTGAGAAAGGTAGGATATTCTAAGCATTTCTCTCCTGTTTTTGCTTATTCCGATCTCAAACGCTTAACTGACTTAAGCATCGGAGGGATTTTCACAGGAAAATCTCTGGTGGTCCTTCCTAACGTGTCTTTGTTGGAGCAGGTCGAGATATTCTCAAGGAAAGGAGAAGGTGTTCTTGGCGTAATTTTTAGGGCGAAACAATTGGGGTCGTTTGTGGGAAGGTTGAACAAAGCTAAGACGTGAGAAGGAAGCATGGCATCAGAAGGACTAAAGTGAAACTTGGTGGAAGAGTTGGGCGGTACGCCAAGTTCTGTTGTGCCAACGGGCATGCCGGAGACAGCAGGACCATCAGCAGCAACTAGACCGAGCACAACGCAACCCCCTCCAGGAGGACCCCGCAAGCTGAAGGAGGATCACTGAATGTTTTCTTTTTGAGGCAATTATCTGACTTCGTCGGCAAAGCGGTGGATGTGGCTGTGGAGAAGAAATTTGCCGAACTTTCGTCACCACCCCCCAAGGTAACTCAGCCGTCGGAGACGGAGCCACCTCGGACGGCCCAGCGCATGGCTAGAGCTCCCCCCAGGAAGAGGAAGAGAGCTTTTCTGCCTCATATAGCGACACCTCAAGTAAAACTAAACCAGACCTCACTAAGCAGATGCAGAATCTGCAGAGAGAGGTCAGAGAAGTTAAATGGAAAATGGCGGGCACGGGTGCAAGCCAAGCACGGAGAAGCACTCCATTCACAGAGGTTGTCATGCGTGATGATCTACCGGCCTCTTATCAGTCTATGGGCTTTGAGTATAATGGGACAATAGACCCGTGGGATCACCTGAGCCGATTCAAGATCACGGCTGCCTTACACAAATTCTCGGATGTTGTCATATGTCGGGTCTTCCCCACGACCTTCACGAAATCATCTCAACTCTGGTTTGGAATAGGTATTAGTTTGGTAAGCCCCCCAATTCTATAAGCAACTTTGATGGGTTCAGTTCTGCATTCTTGCACTAATTCACCAGTTGCAGGAAATATCAGAAAAATGCCGCTGGAACTGTTCAATTTGAAGCAGAAAGAAAGCAAAAGCCTTTCGTAGATATATCAAGCGATTTATAGATGCCAAGCTGGAAGTGCAGTATCCGAAGAGCTCTTGGTCAATGATTTGGCTCAGGAAGGGAGAGTTCTACCAATCGTTGGTAGTTAAGCAACACTGAAATTTGGAAAGAGCATAAAAGTATATCCACTTGGAGGAAGCCTTGAAAATAAAAGACGATGGAGAGAAGCGAAAGGACGACCTGACAAAGAACATAGAACCCAAGCGAAGAGGCTTAGGACTAACCTGGTAGGAGTCGTCCCCGATTTGACAGGTACACACCTTTGGCCTTACCTCAAGGAGAAATTCTACAAGCAATTGAGCGGCACTCGGACCTCAAATGGCCTAGAACGTACTCCCAGAAACCAAAAAAGGAAAAATTTGATCGATTATGTCGGTATCACAATGAATACGGGCACGACACAAATGAGTGCACCCATTTGAAGGACGAGATAAAATGAATGGTGCAAGCAGGATACCTCAAGGAATTTGTGCGGGCAAAGAGGGAAGGTTTCAGATCTGACTCCTATAAAAAGGATCAATACCAGACCAAACAGGGACAAAGTGGTGAGCGTATGAATACATAAAAGGAAAGCCAATCTCAGGAAGTACGAGGTGCAATCCTGATGATCACGGGAGGTGAATAGGACGAGCATTCTCTTCGAACCCAGAACAATTATGTACGGGCTGCGAGAGATCTGACTAGGAGGACGCGTGCAGTTGGACAATTAGCGCCGAGCCCAACATATGCTTTGGGTCGGAGGATGAGAATGGTATTTTGGACCCGCACAGATGCACTGGTCATAACAACCACCGTTGCAAATTACAACGTGCGACGGATCTTCATTGACACAGGAAGCTTAGCAGATATTATGTTTTATGATTGCTTTCGGAAGTTGAATTTAAATATAGAGTTAGAAGAGGTCACGGCCTCGTTGGTAGGCTTTGCTGGTGGAGCCCTGAGACCACTTGGAGCAGTGAACCTCCTGATTACGCTAGGTAATGACCCATTTAGGCAGACCAGGTCGGTGCATTTTTTGGTAGTGGACACACCCTCCTCATATAACGCCATGTTAGGACGGCCATCTTTAAGCCAATTCCAGGCAGTAATTTCTGTATATCACATGAAGCTGAAGTTTCCTGCTCAGAATGGAGTGGGTGAAGTCCGTGGTGACCAATATGCATCACGACAGACGTATGTAGAGAGTGTCCGGTGCAATGAAGAGGAAAGGCGATGCAAAATGGCAAGGACAGAGGCAGCCAGACCCGAGCTAATTCAGCGAGAGGAAAACCTGATGTCAGTGGAGGTAATCCCAAGAGATGATAGTCGAGTATTGCGTGTAGGAACGACTCTGAATCCGAAGGTGTTGGTAGAGCTGGTCGCGTTTCTGAGAAACAATGCAGATGTCTTTGTCTGGTCTTCCCAAGATTTAGTAGGGATAGACCTGGCAATAGTTAAGCATCACTTCAACATCAGCCCCATGATAAAGCCGGTGAAGCAGAGGAAGCGCAACTTCGGTCCTGAGAAGGAAGCCATTATTGAGGTAGAGGTGGAAAAATTGCTGCCAGCCAAGCATATTCAGGAAAATACAATTCCCCAAATGTATCTCTAATGCGGTATTGTTACCGAAGACCCAGGACGATTGGCAAATGTGCATAGATTTCAGAGACCTCAATCGTGCCTGTCCCAAGGACCACTACCCACTGCCAAGGATAGACCAACTGGTGGATTCCACATCAGGCTGTGAAATGATAAGCATGATGGACGCCTCGCAAGGATATCACCAAATCAGGCTAGCCGAAGAAGATTGGAAACGGGTTAGTTTCATAACCCCCAAAAGGAACTTATTGCTACGTGGTCATGCCATTTGGGCTCAAGAACGCAGGCGCCACATATCAATGGCTGGTAGATAAAATGTTCAAGACCCAGATCGGACGTAATATGGAAGTATATATGGACGACATGCTGGTTAAAAGCGCAAAGGCAGCCTCGCATATTGATGACCTAAGGTAAACTTTCAATACCTTGAGAAAGTACAGAATGAAACTCAATCCCAATAAGTGCGCATTTGGGGTGAAAGCTGGAAAGTTCCTTGGGTATATGGTCATGGAAAGGGGAATAGAGGCCAATCCAGAGAAAGGTAAAGCCATTATGGACATGCAACATCCGAGAAATGTCAAAGAAATTCAATGTCTGGCTGGACGGATAGCAGCCCTGAGCAGGTTTGTTTCGCGCTCGGTCGAGAAGAGCTTATAATTTTTTCGAGCCTTGCGAAAGAGAAGGCATGTCATTGCTTACCAAACCAGTTCAGGGAGAACCTTTGATTCTATACTTATCTGTAGGGAAGCAAGCTGTGAGCACGGTCTTAATTAGAGAAGAAAGCAGGGTGCAAAAGCCGGTGTATTATTGGAGCAAGGTGTTGCATGACGCCGAGCTCTGGTATGTGGAGGTAGAACGGGCCATGCTAGCTCTGGTCGGGACGACTCACAAGCTCTGCCCCTATTTTACTTCGCACAACATAGTGGTCAGAACCAACCTACCTCTGAAAGCAATCATGGATAAACCAGAGGCCTCAGGGCGTCTGGTGAAATGGATAATTGAGCTCAGCGAGTTCGATATCAATTTTGAAGCGCGAATAGCCATCAAAGCCCAAGCACTAGTTGACTTTATGCAAGAGATGACCAGTTCCCCTGAGGAGAAGAAAGAATGGACGATCTACACAGACGGCTCGGTAGGCAACCTGGGTTGTGGCGCAGGAATAGTATTAATGGACCAAGAAGGTGTGACCACAGAATATGCGGTGCGGATTAAATATTCCTTATCCAATAATGGGGTGGAGTATGAGGCCCTGCTGAGAGGAGTTCAGATGGCAAAGGAATTGGGGGCAGAGCGGGTATGCGCACGGGTGGATTCATAACTTGTGTACAAGCAAATAAGGGGAGAATTTGAAATGAGGGAAGAACACATACAAGATATCTATCTCAATTTCATGAGTTGGCCAACACCATGGACGCTTTGACCGTTCACCAAATCCCCAAAGAAGAAAACGGCCGAGCAGATTACCTGGCTAAAGTATCCAGCGCGACAACAAATTACCAAGAAAGGGTAATCACTTTATTAATGGCTCATCGGGAATATAGGGAAGAGAAGATACATACACTAGAGGAAGAAAGGGACTGGCGCTCCCCGATTATGGGATATCTGGAAAAGGGAGAATTACCTGATAATAGGAAGGAGGCAACAAAAGTAAGAATCAGGTCGTCTCGTTTTCGCTTAATAAAGGGAGAACTGTTCAGAAGAGGGTTTGGACCGCCCCTTCTACGGTGCTTAAGCCCGAAGGAAGGCGCCCATTCTTAAGGAAATTCACGAAGGGTCCTGCGGCAACCACATGGGTGGTAGGGCCCTATCAAGCAAGATCATGAGAGTTGACTATTTTTGGCCATAACTAAGAAAGGATACGTAAGACTTTGTCAAGAGATGTGACAAGTACCAAAAGAACTCCCCCTAGTGCATTGGCCTACGGAAGAGCTCGTGACAATGAGCTCTCCCTGACCATTTGCAAAGTGGGGGATAGATCTGATTGGACTTTTCCCCACAGCCCCAGCCCAGAAGAAGTTCCTGATCGTGGTCATTGATTATTTCAGCAAATGGGTGGATGCTGAAGCCCTAGCAAAGATTACGGAGGAGGCAGTGATGGACTTCTGAATCGAACTTTTTCGCGTTTAAAAATGAAAAGCTCATCCGCAAGAGAACGGAGCTATTGTAGGCGGTAAGTTGATCCGAGTCGAATCACGAGGAATTGCAATCGGCGTCAATAAATGTTTGTTAAACGATTTTATAATTAAACACACGATCCATTTTGATTCAAGAATTCTACAAATACAAATTCAAAGACGAGCATGCAAATATTAAAATCTAGTTAACCAATTAAACCTAATTGAAAGCATAAAAATTCAGATATTAAAAGCGAGAAAGTATCATCATTAAACTAGCAATTCGAAAACACTTAAATTACTAAACTAGCATACTAATAATGAAACGTACAACTTATGAAACTAAGTCCAAAGCCAAATTACAAAAGCAGGAACTACAACTTATATTTCATGAAGAATACGCAGCGAATGATCAAACTTCAACGACGAACGATGACTATGAGCGACGTAGAATGTAAAAACGAGTCTCCGACGCGATCTTCGAACGAAGTCTTCAAAAATATTGAAAATGGGAAGAGGAGTGTATCACTGAGTTTTCTGGACCTTTCCCCCACGAAGTCTGATAATTAAAATGAAGAAACAACCGGTTTTTATAGATTTCTCCAAGAAAAACCGCTCAACCGCAAGTGCGTCGACGGTGCGTCGATCGATGCAAGCGGGCTGCACGCGTCGACCAGGCAATGCGTCGATCGACGTGAGCCAAGATCGACGCTTCAGAGGCTATGCGTCGACCTAGCGTCGATCGACACAATTAGGTTCGACGCTTCAGAGGCGATGCGTCGACATCGACGCAATAAGGATCGATGCTTCAGAAGCTATGCATCGACGGAGCGTCGATCGATGCGGGCGAAGCGTCGATCGACGCGAGCTCTTCTGGTGTCGACTCGGGCACTGCATTGCGGCGCCTGCAAGGGCTTCGTCTCGTCGCTCGTCCTGTTTTCGTCGTCTCAAAGTTGTAAGAGAAAATCAAACATAAATAAGACTAATACTTATAAAACAAAGAAGAAAAACATAAAATAAAATAAGAAACGAAAAATACTAAAAAGAAAAGAAACAAGAACAATAGAAAACACATATAAATATGTACAAATCAACTTCCCCCACACTTAGCTTTTTGCTTGTCCTCAAGCAAAATCTAATCTAACGTAGACAAGGAAAAGCTAATTACCCGATGACTTAATTACTAATGCATCCATATGATTCAAGAAGTTAATGCATTAGATCGACTAAAAACTCAACTAAAAGGACGACACGATAACGTTGAGATAAGAGATTTAGACTAGCTTCCGAACACTTAAAAGTAACGAGTTGACCTCCGTGTACGTCACCCATCTATGCCTCGACTAAAGTCTATCCCTACTCAAACCGCCAAATCGTCACCCGACTAGCCCAGTCATCTATACACCTCTTTAACAAAACAATCTAGAAAATAAAAATAAAAATAAGAACTCAACTTGTACAAGGTTTTCTCTTCTTGTACTTATTTTTTTTTCTTTTTCTTTTTCTCTTTTTTTTTTCTTTTTCTTTCTTTTCTCTTTTTTTCTTTTTTGAGTACCCATAGAGATAAGGTACAAAACGAACATAATTTACATCAATCAACACCGAGAGTTCATTGACTCCAATCTTACGTTGCTAAGTGCAACTGATAACATTCTTCAATAACGCACGTGGAGTTTTAACGTCTCCAAAATAAAAAGAAAAATTACATAAAACCCTATAGAGGTTAACTGAAAACGGGGCTAGTAGAGAGTATTCAACTCTTTGGAACGAAACAAGAATAGAACAGAAGACAAGGCACTTCATAGATTAAGTACACTTCATTCCCCACAATTACACTATTATTCGAACGGAAGTCTAAATATCCTAACCAAAGCATCTAACCACGTCACTTCGTCAAGGTTCCAGTCAATAACAATACACACAACTCAAATCAATCACAAGCAAGCATACAAAAATTTACACCCCAAACCAAGGACAAACCCCCCCACACTTAAACCATACAATGTCCACATTGTATACAAGAGGAAAAATTCAGCAAAGTATGGGAAAATGAAGAGAAAGAGAGATACGTCCCTGAAATCGTGCTTGTGATAATGAGTCGATCATCTAAAACCATCCAACGAGCTTCAAAGTCAAGGGGAACCTAAAACAAAAGGAAACAAAAACACACAAAAGCAAATAAAGTTAGAAAACTTGGGTTGCCTCCCAAGAAGCGCTTGTTTAACGTCACTTAGCTTGACGAAGTCTCCCCTCTATTCCAAATAAGGGTCAACGAGAGTCACACTCTCCTTTTCTTGAAGCAATCTCGAACCTTGAAAATACGGCTTCACAGGATGGCCGTTCACTTGAAAACTTTCTTTGGTTGTCTCATTTACCAAACGCACAGCTCCATATGGGAAAACTTCAGTAACAAGGAATGGGCCACTCAAACGTGATTTGAGCTTCCCGGGAAATAAACGGAGATGAGAATTAAACAACAACACCTGCATGCCAACTTGGATATCTTTGTGAACAATCTTCTTGTCGTGATAAGCCTTAACCTTCTTTTTGTAGATGTCCGCGTTGTCGTATGCCTCATTTCGAATTTCATCGAGCTCCTCCAATTGCAGTCCTCGCTGTTTACCATCTTGTGTCAAGTCAAAATTCACTGCACGAATCGCCCAATATGCCCGATGCTCCATTTCCACTGAAAGATGACATGCTTTACCAAAAACCATTCGATAAGGGCTGGTTCCCAAAGCATTTTTGTACGCTGTTCGATAAGCCCATAAAGCATCAACAAGCTTAGCCGACCAATCCTTGCGACTCGGCTGAACGGTTTTTTCCAGAATTGTTTTGATTTGTCTATTACTCGTCTCCACTTGGCCCGACGTTTGTGGATGATACGCCGTGGCCACCTTGTGCTTCACCCCGTATTTTGCCATCAATTTCTCAAAAGATCGGTTACAAAAATGTGCACCCCCATCACTAATGATCGCACGCGGAAAGCCAAATCTACCAAAAATATTCTCTCGAATAAACTTGAGCACAACTTTTGCATCACACGTTCTCGTGGGAATAGCCTCGACCCACTTAGACACATAGTCAACGGCAACCAAAATATATTCATAGCTGAATGAAGCCGAAAATGGTCCCATAAAATCGATGCCCCACACATCAAAAATCTCCACTGCCAAATTGCTCATTTGCGGCATCTCGTCACGTTTGCCAATGTTTCTCAGGCGCTGACATCGATCACATGTCTTAGCGAACTCATGTGCATCTCTAAATAGCCCAGACCAATAAAACCCGGATTGGAGGACCTTGTAAGCCATTTTCTGACCTCCAAAATGCCCTCCGCACTGTTGATCATGACAAAACGAAAGAATGCTCCAAAAGGGAGTGAGCCTTTACAAACGTACACCCTGGAACATCAAACCAAGGTGCCAAGAGATGAATATTTGAGCATGGTTTAGTCAAGAGAAATACATATTAAAAGAGCATTCAGGAGTATGTATTTGAAGAGACAGCAAATTTCATTAACTTAACAGATTTGATTACAACTATATAGAAAAAGAAATTCTTACGAAAATCTCAGATCACAGAAATACGGCAAGCTAAATCATACAAACATCATGGATGGGATGACGAAGCCCTCTTACCAGAAGCCAGAACCCGTCTAATACGCCACAGCTCGCGCTCAGTCTCATGAAGGCATTGACGATCCTTATCCGCTCGACCGGTGGAGGACTGAGCCTCGCCGGCGGCAGTGGTCTGCCGGCATACTGACTCAAGCAGATCAGTTTTTTCCTCCTGGAGTTGACGGTTGAGCTGGAGGAGCTCCACCCACTCACGCTTGTAGTGGCGTTTCTTTTGCCTTTTTCTCTCCAAAAATTTGCAAAGTTGGGAAAATATTTCACGCAGTTGAGCGTTTTCTTCGGAAAGATGAAAGTTTTCATTAAAGAAAGCAAGGTTTTTCTTTTTTAGGTTATCAATCTCTTCGGAGAGAGAGAGTATGAAGCCATAATGAAAAATATACATGAAAGAAGTGGATTTTATAGATAAGGAGAAGGTAATAGGGTTTCCTGAATTCCCCAGAAACCCTAAAAACTAACAGACAAAATAAGGATAACAAAAGTATTGTTCAAAAAATATAGCACATGAACTAATAAAAGCAAATTACAGCCCTGGACAGAGGAAGGCCCGAAGCTCCATAGTCTTCAGTGTTCGACTCTCCACCGACTTGCTCCACCGCCCTGGAGGTCTCTCCAAAATCTTGCTCAAACTGGATACTGCCCTGGAGCTCACCCAAGTTTGCAAAAGTGGGAGAAGACACAGTCACTGGTAAGGCCAAAGTCAATGACTGCTCAGGGGGGAGAGGAGGCTGAAGAAAAGGTACGGAAGGTTTGGCGGATGTTCTCAGCAAATTCAAGGGCCCCGAGCTGATGAAGCCGATCATCCTCCTTAATGTATGAAAAGCTGGTGGGTTCGGGAGGACTTTGCAGAGGAATGGAGTGGTCAAAGAGAGCAGAGGGGTTCTCGGCATACCACTTGTCTTGGGCATCCAGACCAAGGTGGTAGTAGACTTCTTCATCATGCACCAGGATGTCGTACAACTCGATGGAGCCAAGGAAGGCCCGTCGGGTCGTCTCCCTGGTTAGCTGAATGAGCCTCTACCCTTCCTCTGAATTGAGGAATTCAGCTCGCCCTTTAGTGCGTCCTTCGACTCGGCCCCTAGCATCACCTTCAGCTTCCCCCTTGGCTCGCACCAGTTGGATCTTCTCCTTAGCTTCTTCTGCTTGGATCATTGTTAGAAGAGTTTTAGTGGTGATGAATATATCATCGGGTTCATGGCTCGGTTTTATCGGAAATCAATTCAATTGAAGTATTCAATGTGTTTCAAGCTTGAAAGATAAAGGAAAAATGAAAATAAAATAACTAAAATAGCTAAACTAAGCTAGAAATTGAAATAACAAGTTAGTAGGATGCCTCGGTCGTATATCTTAAATGAAAATGCAAGCAAGTAATGAAAATAAGCAAGAAAATGCAATGTTTCACCAAGTACAAGCATTCAAGCACAAGGTACAACTATGCATAAAATCCTAAATAATGCAAATTAGCAAAAATTGAAAGCATGAATGGAAAAAGCAATAGAAATTAACAAGAAAGTTCAAAACTTTAAAGAAAATAACAAGCAACAAAGAGTGGATCTATGATTTAACCTAAAACTATGCATGAAAATAAAAATAAAAATAAAGCATAGGAAAAGCTTAAAATCAAGATGACCCAAGAGCCGATCTATGATCTAGATGTGTCACTCATCTAGATTCCATAGCCAAATCATAAGTTTCATCATGAATTCAAGGTGCTAAGGCAAAAATCATAACATGAAGAACAAGCATGGAAATGAAAAACAAAGTATGGAAATAAAGCATAAAACATGAAATTAAAGGAAACTTACTTGAATTAAGAAATGAAACAAAGCTTGAATGAAATTGCATCAAAAGTAACAATCCAAAGGAGTATTTGGATTCTTCTTAGGCTTACAAACCCAAGGAGGTGCTTGAAATTAAATCTGCTCTTGGAAATGAAATTACATCATAACTTGAAATTGCATCTAAAACCTAAGAGAGAGAAATTAGATCTTAAAAACTAGAGAGAGGATTTTTAATCCCCAAACCCATGCTTGGGTTGGGAGAAAATGAGAGGTGTTTTTTTCAAAATGAAAGAAGTCTCCTATTTATATTACATTTAATTGGATTTAAATGGGGCAAAATAGCCTTAGAGGCTTGAAATTCTCGGTTTTGACCAAGTTTGACCTGGAGGCACCTTCCTAGACTCTTGGCTCGGACCCTGGTCTCGATTTGGCTCGAGATGGCTCAAGATGGCTTCGACAATTGCCGAGCTTAGGCGCGCATGGGCGCTGGTCCGGCAGCTGGGTGGGCGTGGGCGCGTGCGCGCGCGAGGCTGCGCACTATGTGGCGCCGCATGTCGACACTGGGCGAGAGGTTGCGCGAGTGCTGGCAAGCGCCTGGCGAGTGCTTGGCGCGGGGGTTGGACGCTGCGCGCGGGGTGTGGGCGGGCGCTGCCAGGCGCTGCTCGGACACTGGGTAACCCAGTGTGAGCAGTGCCACCCAGTGTGGGCAGTTTGGCATGACTTTTGGCAAGAATCTTGGCAAACGCCGAGGTCTGGCGCCTACTTTGGCGAGTTATGGTGCGGGTTGGCTAGTATTCCAGAATGTTTGGGCATTATTGAGCCTCTTTTGGCTTGGAGTTTGGCTTGCCTTGGCTAGTACTTTTAGCCTTCAATGCCTTTACCTATAAAAATAGGAATTTTAAGCATAAAAATCCAAAATTACACCAAACCTCCAATTAATTGAAATCACTTAACCCAATTAAACGTAAAATTAACAAGAAACACAAAAAACAAGAAAAACAACCTAAAAGCCTAACGAAAAATGACTCAAAACTACTAAAATCAATATAAAGATCTATCTAAAAACACAAAGAAAAACACAACAATTACATGCAAAACAATCATGTCCAGAGCTCGTCTCTTCCTTTCTGATTCCCGAGCCTCTCCTTCATCCGGGCGACCAACCTCTTCTGTCGCTTCTGTAAGGCCGCAGGCTCCTTGGACAAGTCGACATTCATCATAGAGCCCCGGGCTCGTGCCACAAGGGCAGCTCTCTTAACAGCAACCTAAAAAGGAGAGAGAGGAAAAAAAGAAATGATGAAAAGATGAAAACGAAATGAGATAATAATGGTAGTGGTCGGAATGGCAAAACCCTTACCCGACCCTCATCTTAGCAGAAGGACTCGACCAAAAGGACTGGAGGGGATTGCCCCATGACAAATTGAACCGCCTTATTAGGGGCCTCGGTGCAGTTACCCCCTTGCATGAACGGGCGCGCTTGCGCGAGGCCAATGTTTGCTCGTCTTTTGAGGCAAAGTGGGTGGTTAGGTTGATGGTCGGGCTGGTCACCCGCCCGGGTTAGGCTGCTTCCTCCGGCCTGACAGGCCCCTTCGATCTCTCAAGGACCATCGCCACCTCAGGGATCACCGCCACCTCAGGATCGGTGACCCGCTCTTCTGGCCACTAGTAACGGCCCTCTTGCGGATCGTGGTCATCCTCTCTTTCATCATCTCAACTGAAAAGGAAATTAATCAAAAAGATAAATAAACAAGAAAAATAAAAGGAACACCAGAAAAAAAAAAAACTTAAGTTCAAAGAATATATGTTAAGAGAGGAAGAGCCGGTTGGATCTGGGGATATACTGATCTTAGAAGGGAGGGTACCGTTCTCTTGGTGAGCATTGAAGAAGCTCAGGATATCAGGCTTGAGGAGTTTTGTCAGGTGAAAGATGTTCTAGTTTAGGGTAGCTATGTTTTTCGCCAGGTAAGGAGGACGGTCTCCTTTGAATAAGTGAGCCTGAGTTGGGAGAGCGTTAATGGGAATAGGGGAGAAGCCCCAGTCACCTGAACACTGAACGAAAAAGAATTCTTCCTCCAGGCCTTGTTGGAGGAAGGGATCCCGATCAGAAAACGAACATCAGCTCGGGTGGACAAATAGAAAAAGCCAGAAGAAGAGCTCTTTGCTTGAAGTAAGGAGTAAAACAGTTGGGCCGTGGGGATAAGCCCAGAGAATTGGGCTTCCAGGTGGAACCCTACCATAACCCTGAAGGTGTTGGGCATGAATTGATGTACCGGAATCTGGTACATCCGTGACACTGCTAGAATGAAAGGATGAGGTGGCAAACTCAGCCCTGCCTAAAATTTGTCGACGAAGAAGGTTAGATGACCGGGAGGAGGTCAAGATGCTCTCTCACTGGAATCTGGGTTGGTGAAAGAGAAATCATCGGAGATGGGAAAACTTGGAGCGTATTTCCCGTATGGTTTGATTGCTAACAATAGAAACTATGTTGTCCCGGTCATCACCCGGAAGAACATGGTGTTGCCCGCCGGGGGTGGCCACCGGTGGCGTCGCCGAGGAAGATAAATTGAGGGAATATGATGAATTACCAGAAGATGAGAGGGAAAAATTAAAATTTACAGGAGAATGAGAAATTACTTGGTTCTAAGGAAAAGAAAGCCTTGATCGGAAGGAAAAAGGTGCAAGAAGTTTTTGGAGAAAATAGGCGAGTGTAGAGATAAAATTGAATAAATGGCGAAGAGTGGGAAGTGATATACTTTGAAAATAAACTTTTAGGAAAAAGGAGATTCAGCGGGATTTGTGCATTTAAGACGTGTCAGGGCAAGGTACTCGAAAGGACACGTTTAGGGTTGTAACTGCTGAGGTGGAATATGAGGTATCACAGCCCTTCCCCAAAAGGCATGACTTATACTGAAAGAGGATTTTATGGGATCTATGTAATTAATGCATGTCAGAGCGGGATATCTGAAGAGACATGTTGTGGATCTCAACAGGATTGGAATACAAAGTGTTACAGCTCATCCTTAACCATTTAGGGGGGGGGGGGGAGGGGGACTGATTGGTGTGACCAAATCTGGTGACAGGTTGCCAAACAGCTCGGATAGACCTGGTTGGGACGAGCTAAACTGATGCCGTATAAAGAGGAAAGATGAGGTAGAGGACGAGCCTATAACCCTGATAAGGATTGTCCTGACCTTATTCGAAGCCTTGAATAAGGTTTTAGGAGATCAGGTCAAGAATTGGGAGAACTTAGCGACGAAACTGATCTGTTCTCTGGAAGGAAGCTTCCAGGTCAAGTCGTCCTGAATAACGGCCCAAGATTTACGGGTTTCTATTTCCGGGATCTCGGAAAGGCCCCACTTGGCAAAACTACAAATATCTCAGCCCCAAGGCTGAGAAAGGTAGGACATTCTAAGCATTTCTCTCCTGATTTTGCTTATTTCGATCTCAAACGTTTAACTGACTTAAGTATCGGAGGGGTTTCCACCGGAAAACCTCCGGTGGTCCTTCCTAACGTGTCTTTGTTGGAGCACGTCGGGATATTCTCAAGGAAATGAGAAGGTGTTCTTGGCGTAATTGTCAGGGCGAAACACTCATTGTATACCACATTTACTATTTTATTTTATATTTTACATTGAAACAAATAATCTTGAACCATTTACGTCTCTTAATTCTCAATAAGTTCAAATGGGCTCTATTGGACAAAATTTGTTAAAATTTGCATGTCTATACACCAACCCAACATGTTTATTGAAATGAAATGTCTCTATTTTTCAAACAAATATAAATAGATAATTTAGACAAAATATTATAAACTTTTCATATATATATATATATATATATATATATATATATATATATATATATATATATATATATATATATATATATATATATAAACGTTTATATGTATATGGATACTGTAATATATATGAGGGTGACATGTGTCATCCGAAGAAACCTCTAATTGACACATAGATTATGGTGTAAACAATATTAACAAATAGGGTGGATTCAGTGATATGTCTAAAAACACTAAAACATAAATTTAAGTAGTTATACGTGTACAATAGTTTGACCTACTGATCGGTATATGAAAATTGATAAAAATAAATAAAAGTTTGGCTAAATTGAAATAAATTCAAAAGTTGAACTGGGAAATTGGACCAACCTGAAGATATGGGGCTAAATTGCAAATTTCCAGTAAGTTTGATCAAGTCATTCGCGTCAAGTCTAGAAAATCAAAAACCATAATTTGGGGTTGAGTTTGGCTGCAATAACTTGGGGCCAATCTGAAAAGTTGACTTAAAATAAGTCCATGTGCTTAAATAAAAAAGTCATAAAACTTGATTAGGGAATTGAGGTCAAATTAAAAAGTTCCAAATTTCTATTAGGGCAAATTTTCCCTAAAAATCTCGTAAAAGGAGGCCCCCGAACTCAAATAACTAGTATTATACATAATTCAATATTAACTATAGTAATTTTTTCTTTTTAATACAATACACCAATTTCATACTTGAGTTCATGCAATATTAAATAAAAGCCATTGTCAACAGTGATTTCATGTAATGCAAATAAATTAGCCTTTAAGATTTTCATTCATTTCAACTGGTGCTATATAATTTATATCCATTACGGTGTCCCAAATAGGCCGGTTAATATTGCACATATATACCTTCTTTGTTTTGTTGCACTCATGTATAAGTTCTCTTGATCTCAACAAATGCTTTCGGGATCTCTCTGGAATTATCGCCACTGGACAAAGATGGATTTTGACCATATTCGCGTGTCGTCCCGTACTCGTTGCTGTTGAAGTCTTGGCTAGACAACACCATTTTCTTGAACTTCAACATATCCGCACTGTAGGACATAGTGTCGTAAGCTTGTCCCCCGGTGCCAGTCGAATTATACACTTTGCTCTGGCCCGGCTTCACGCAGTCTCGGATTCAACTTTTCTTTTTCATTTCCCCACTAGAACAATCATCGAAAAGTTTCTTGGTACAAAAGACAAAAAAAGAAATAAAGAGATAACGACACCCAATCAAAACTCAAATCACAACAAATTAAAAAAAAATTGCTATTCAGTCTCATGATAAATCTATTTTTTTAAGTGTTCACAAAACTTGGCAACATCATTTTTCTTGCATTTTTGCTTATGTATGACTCATAATTGATGAAGGAAAGAGCATGAGACTTGCAGAAGGGCATAAATGAGTATGCAATATGAAAATGCAAAGCCAACCAAACATAATGGCAGTCATTTTTCCTAGAATTTATTACATCAAGAACAGTGAGTTTAAACTTCAATGCCAGTAAACCCAACCGTACTGGAAAAAAAAAACCCTACAATACCTAGTATTTTTGGTGCTTAAAACTAAGATAGCCCTACTGAATCTATTGAGGACCAAATAAAAGGTCAAAGCAAAATTTGCGGCTGAGGTATTACATTGAATGTTGCCTCTGGTTTTTTCTGTTTACAAACCTAGAAACCCGCAATTCGCAAGGCCACCTACCTAAACTCCAAAACTTAAACTATGCAAATTTTAACTCTCTGGAAGAACTCTTGATTTCCTTGGTTTCAGCTTAATGCCTAAACATTCTCAAATTAATAAGCCATTAGTAGATACTATACAATCGGTGCATTAAGAATTATCCTAATTTAGAAATATCGCGGTACACAGATGCTCCTATCTCAACTAAGAGTGAAGTGAGTAGACACCATTCAAGTAAAAAAAAAGGCTTACAACTAGCCACCGTGTCAACCACGAATCAGAGAGAATACTTTACGGAGTGTCCCATGGCTTCGGATCGGGGATCACAACCACCACACCCTGCAGCTCCTGCGACAGAATAGCCTGGCATCCCAATCTCGAATGCTTGTTCATAACCCAGTTCCGAGAATTCCTCTTTAGCACATACTTCTCATCATACGACTGTGGCGACAGCTTCTCCAGCCACTCCCCCGTGATGTGGACCTCGCACTCGACCAAGCAGGCGTCGATCTCCTCAAGATGGTGCAAGGTCGGGTCGATTAAGACCTTATTGGTGAGGCCTTGAGTAGAGTTTGGCCCGAAAGCCCAGTCACTTCCTATCGATGCCAATCAATTCCTCTTTAGAACGATGAACAAATGGGATTTATTCAAATCTCAAAACTAAGAAAAAACAAATAATCCGGAAACAAATAACGTTGAACATGAACAAACTGGAATTAATAACAATTCCTCAATCTGTTTTCCGATTCACAATTACCCAAAACTTGTGATAATACCGCGCAAAAATCAAGTACATGATTCCATAAGAAAAACCGCAAAAACACCAATATCCGATTTTCTATACCTTGCTTCAGATAACACTTCATTCCAGACAGTTGAATCACAATAATTCTTATCGTGATGAAAAACAACAGAACTAAAGCGGATAGGAGAACGATGAGAAGCTATGACCTACCAAGTGATGAACTACAAATTGCCAGATAACCGCTTACAATTTCCAAGTGCCAACAATTATATGAAATTAATTACCTGAAACTTTCAAACAGTTCTAATTATACTAAAATTAAGAACTCCAATTTCAGCACTCTTACTTACGATCAATTCAATTATCAAGGGTTATGGTGCTAGGGGGCGGAACCGGACCTGGGACGTCGGCGACCTGACAGTGACCCCGTGCCAACAGATGCCACTGTGGCACATCTCGTGGTCGGGTTCCCGCGCTGCAATGAGCGCATGCATCACCTTGCGCGACACATCCCAAGTGAGGCTCGCGATCAGGATCGCCGCCGCGACCGCCGTGGAGAGGATGATGGACGTATGCGAATAAAAGTTGATCGAAAATAGGCTTCCAAATACAGATGTAGATCGAAAAAAAGGCCCAAGTCGGATAGGAATGGGAACAGTGGCGAGAGAATGGGAAGAAATTGGAAAACGAAACCGTAGTTTTGTAGTTCAAATGAGAAATGGGAAAAATTTGTTATTTATAACTAGGCTAAAAATCCCCAAAAGGTAACATTTTAACACAAACCATTAGAAGTTGACAAATCAGCATCCGGACCTACCAAGTGATGACACGTGTCATCCGAAACTATGTCTGATTGACACATAGGCTAGGGTGTCAACAACATTAACAAATAGGGTTGATTGTATAATTTAGTGAATTTTAAGATTTTATATAATTTTAAGTATTCTTAATTTAAAATTACGTGGATTTCACAATTTTTTTTTATTTTCAATTTAAAATTCTATCAACTTTTATAAATTTTATAGTTAAAAATATACTTATATGGGTATCCCGATCGTATAATTGAGTGGATTTTAAAATTTCATACAATTTCAAATATCATTTATTTAAAAGTTTTTGGATTTCTATAGATTCTATAGAATTCAAGTATTCTCAATTTCTAGTATATTTCATTAAATAATAGTTTTATGGAATTCTATAAGTTTTATAGTTAAAAATACATTACACGATTCCTACCAAATTTTTATATCCGACCCTCCAAATCTTATGGCATCACCTTTTTTTATTCATTTTAAAATTTAGATAATTAATAAAAAAATTATATATTATTAAAAGATATTAAAAATTGTTTATAATTCTAGTATTAAAATAATTATTCACTTTGTGTTTCTTTTTTTAATTTTTGTAAAATAAAATATAATCAATCTATTAGATAGAATAAAATATTAATGGGTGAGATATGTGTAATTATTAGCGCAAATGGACCAAAAAAATTATTTTATTCGCCTCGTGATTTTTTATTTTTTTTGAACTATCATGTTTCAATAATAGTATCATATGATAATTATTACATTAATCATATATAAATTATAATGAGATCTTATTATTAATTTTGGTTTTAGTTTTTAAATTTATGGAATATTTTTCTATTTTAATAAAGAAAGTTAATGTTAAAATGTATATTTTTATCGTCATAGTTTATTTGTTTTTCAAAATTTCATTGTTTGTTGAGTAGGATGATATAACATTCATATTCTAGTAAAAATAAAATAAGAGGAAATATCCATATTGCTGAATTTAAAAATTTAGAGCTAACAACAAGTTACAAAATGACTTGTTAAGTATTTTTAAAATTAATTTCTTGCACTCTTGAAAAGAAAAGGAAATGAGGTAAATTGTTATTGTGTATTTTGTTCCATTTAACTCATATTTTTATAAAAAAATTGTTAAAATAGAAGATTATTATACATACTCCTAAGTTTTCATAATAACTCTAAAAATTTATGATAATTTTATAAGAATCTATAATATTATGTGTGAGAAAATTTTGACAAATTCCACTAATAATTACATAACTGCATAGTATAAAATTTTACAGAATTTTATTATAATATATGGAACTTCTACGGTGCCTTCACGGCACCATTCCTCACTTCATGAGGTTCAATATTAACCATTAGATCAAATTTAGGTTTTTTATATTAAAAGATCTACGACTGTAAATGCAGGAGGGGTGGGGGTATGGTGTCTTGAAGGCACCGTAAACTTTTTCTATAGTATAATAGAATCTATATAAATCAATGAAAATTTATATAAATTAAACATCCATAAGTTCTCTCTCTCTCTCTCTCTCTCTCTCTCTCTCACGTATTTTTTTTTTTGGATTATGATTTATGAAAGTTAAAAAGAATGCAAAAATAATGAATAAAAAACCTAAAGTAATAATAAGCTTTTCAATAAAATCAAGAAAAAATATAAAATAAATTATAAATAAATTTAAGATCTACAAATAAATTTTAATAATTCTGACAAATTACAAAATAAAAAAACAATTATAAAAATCATAAAAGAAATAATTCATAAATTAAATAAATGTAAGAATTAATAAATCTGAAGTAATAATAATTAAAGAAATCAATAAATCAAATAAAAGGATTATAAAATAACTTTAAGGTCTATAAAAATATTTTAATAATTATGAAAGTTACAAAATAGAAAACGTAAATATTATAAGAAATCTAAAAATAAATATTACAAACATATAAAATAAATTGAAGAGTTTATAAATAAGTTTTAATATTAGATTTGGGGAAAAAATATTTACCCCATACTAGGGTTTATTTTATATATTTATGATTTATTAATTCTTTTATTTATTTTTTGATCTTATTTTTTATAATATTTCTTTATTTTAAATTCTTGATCTAATAAATAGTTTAATTATAAGATTTATTATTTTTTATGTTATTTTATAACTTATTTCAGTAATATTTTGTATTAATTCTATAATAATTATGTTTATATTTATACTTTTTGGTCTTTCGATATTTAATTAATTATTTAGATGTTTTAATGATTTTATTCACTAATTATTTCAGGCTTATTTTATATTATTTATATGTTTTATGATTTTAAAGTTTCAAATTTATTAAATAAGTATTTATAATTATTTAATTATATTTTATACTCCAAAACCGGATGGAGTGTAATAAAGTGTTAAAACCACTAAAATCTTGGTATTGGGATCAAACTGCAAATAATGCATAATTCGTACAACGGTTTATCACAAATAATATTTTGCATGGTAAACTATTGAAAAAAAAAACACACAATTGTTTAGGGGGGGGAAAGTAATTATCCCTTATAATAATGATATGCCCTATTAATCTTGGTTTTTTTTTTTTATGGAGTCATAGTCTACAACTTTTGTAATTTACATCCACAAATCTATCTACAATCATTATCACAATTTCGGTAGTACATTTAATATTTTATATTTCAAACATGAGAACAGTCAAATTTACATTAATTATTTAAACCAAAATTTTTGTTGTTAGGAAATAAACTTTACATTTGACTTTAATTTACATTTTTTTTTGTTGGCTTAGTTTTTTTTAGTTCACGTCCATCAAAATTAATAAAAAAAAGATCTTATTTGTAAAATTAATAAGTATGTGATTAACATTTCCAAGTGATTGTGTATATTCAATTGGTGGGATTACACATATCACTATTTAAGGAAAGAATATAATATCTAATTTGATTCATATGTTTCACTTTTATGAAATTATCATAAATAAGTCTGGTTGGGTTAGTAGAATTTTTATAACCTGCCTAGTTCAAACGTGCTCATTTGTCTTGTGAAGAGGCTCATCCCTCCTATTTGTTAATTGTGTTGACACCTAGGTTAGGTGTCAACTAGAGAAAAATTCAAATGACATGTGTCATTTTAGTATAATTTCGAAATCTGGTGTGGCAATTTTGTGTGCATTCACACAATTTCTTTTCTTTTATGAAAAAAGTGCCTATGTATAAAATAGAACTTTTTTTTTTCTAGGGTTTCATTATCTCACTTTTTTCTCTCCCCTCTATTCTATCAGCAGTTTTCTCTCCCCTCTCCTCCTTTTTTTTTTCCCTGCATTACAATCCTTGCCATCGAAAATTTCATCCGCCGTTTTTCTCTCTGTCTAAACTCTCTCTCTCACTTATTCTTCAAACTGAAAAAAACATTAGTTTTGCACGGCTTTTGCAATCGGAACAAAAAACTTACAATCATTATCAAGGCTTTAGCACGATGTTGCTACCGACCTTCTTTAAGGTTGTTATATTTCCAATTAATAATTCCATGGTGAGTAGTTTGATATTTTTTTCTCTAGATCTGTTCTCGGAAATATTTTTTTATTTTAATTTTTTCGTGAAAAATATATATTTTTGGGTTCGTTTTTTAATCAATACCCTGATTGTAAGGGAGATGCGTGAAGCGAGTTTTAATTCTGCTGTAGATTTCTCGGAGATGTTTTTAATTCTGCTTCTGCTGTATGCGTGATTTGGGTTTTATCTGCTGTAGATTTGTTTTAATTTTGTGATTTCTATCTCAGAGATATTTTATCTGCTGTAGATTTGTTATAATTTGTTTGTGATCTCTGTCTCGGAGATGTTTTAATTCTGCTTCTGCTGTATGCGTGATTTTTTGCGGAGAGCTTTGTTTTAATTTAATAGATTTGTTTTAATTGTGATTTCTGTAGATTTGTTTTAATTTGTTTGTGTTTTAATTTAATAGATTTGTCTGTATGCATGATTTCTGGGGGACAGCTTTGTTTTACTTTAATAGATTTGTTTTAATTATGATTTATGTAGATTTATTTTATTTTAATAGATTTGTTTTAATTGTGAATTATGTAGATTTGTTTTAATTTGTTTGTGTTTTAATTTAATAGATTTGTTTTAATTGTGATTTATGTGGATCTCCGGAGCATCTGCTGTAGATTTTAATTGCTGTCTCGGATATGTTTTGTGATTTCTGTCTCGGAGAGCATCTGCTGTAGATTTTAATTCTTTTAATTATGCTTCTGCATAATGCTTTTTGTTTTAATTTAATAGATTATTATGCGTGTTTTATTTTATTAATTATATGTCATACAATATATATTATATTAGACAAAAATATGTAAATTAAGAAAAATTAATACTAGAAATATATAATCAATTATTTCTGTATTACAGTTATATTAATATATATTTGTATATTCGTACATTCTCACAATCAATTAATTTGATATTGATTTATTAATTCATTATACCATATATAATCAGCAACAAATTCCCTTGATTTGATATCTTTAATTACAATACCCATCATTGAGTTCGACTAATTATTCCACATTTCATATGCATTAATTTCTATGCCATATATAATTTGTTGCTAATTATATATGATATAATGAATTAAAATAGTATAATTTGTTGCTGATTATATATGCCATATATAATTTGTTGCTGATCAGATTCTCTATTTTTATTTCGCATATATAATTTGTTGCTGATCAATTATATGCGTTAATTTTCATACCGTATCATACTATAAAAATGTTAATATATATTAGTATTTTGTAGATTTTCATTACAATCAATTTGACAATGATCCTATATATTCTTAATAAATTAATTATATAGTTAATAGTTACTACTGTATAATTAATTATTTTTCATAATTATAATACATACAAGATATATATTTTTACATAATTAATGTAAATTAATTACAATAAATACTGTAAATATACAATCAATTATTATCGTATTATGGTAATATTAATATATATTAATATTTTTTTAGATTTTCATTACAATCAATTAGACATTGATTTGTAAATTAATTATTATACCATAATTAAACATTGTGCTTGATGCCTTGACGGGAAATAGTATTTCTTGATTAATATTGTCCATAATTAACATAGTCGATTTTGAAAACAATTATAGTTATCAAAATATTGATCAACCTCAATATCCCTTGATTTGAAATCTTTAATTACCATATCCATCAATGTGTAAGACTAGTTATTCCACATTCCATATGCCTTAATTTTCATGAAGTATTCTACTAACTAAATTATTTTATTTTACAAAAATATCATATTTTACACTACAATATGGAAATTAACAAAACTGTTACTTAATTTTTAAAGTATTTCCATGTATTTATATGACTTAAAAATCTAATTTCTATATAAATAATGTATAACCACTTTTTGCTACATATATAAAAAAACCACTCATTTTTTATTACTTTTATTACAAAATCAAACAAACAATGAATGTAAGTCTTCATCCCCAACTTGCAATTAATCAAAGTACATATTCTAACAAGGACAGTTTGGTATGTTTTTTTTTTTTTAAACCCTTTAAACCACTTCGTTACATTAAAATTTTAACTCCAAAAAATCATTTACAAAATTCATTTATATATGATACTCTCCCATTATTTATAATATTTTCTTTTCATATTATTTCTATGTCATCATGAAATATACGATCGGAAGTTATCTTGCCCACGGAATAAAGTATTTATCCACAAATATTCAACGATCAATAAATTGGTTAGTATTTTTAACGTTAACATGTTAATTAATTCTTTTTCATTTCCAAGTGATGTATTAAATATATTGTTCATATATATTCATTGTTGTACTAATGTTCCTATTTTTTCTCATTTGAATTTATATAATTAAAGATATCTCATAAACTAAAATTTGATCTTCTCCAACAACATATTCTAGATACTTTCTCCAAATTTTTCGAAGATGCACTCCATGTGGACTTCGATCTAAGAATTTGGCATGGTCATTCATGGTCAGTTGAAATCAGCAAGATTAATAAGAACGTCGAATTCAACGTCGGGTTTAATCTTTTTATCCAACATAATAATATTGAAATTGGTGATCAAATGGTCCTTACTTATCGTGGTGCATTGGTATTTGATGTAGTAGTTTCTCCCAATTTATTAATAAATATATAATAAATATAGAAATTTGAAAATTCATTTATAAAAGATTTTTTCATATATATTTTATAATTTTTTTAAGATTCATTTTATATTCTTATATTTATCTCCGAGTTTATTAACTTTTTATTAATTAAGATTTTAATAATATAAAAATCATATGAATTATGAAATTAATTTTATAACTTTTGAAGATTTATTTTATGTTTATATATTTATCACTGATTTTTTATTTCTTATTAGTTAATATTTTACTAATCTGATTAAAAGAAAAGAAAATGAAGGTAAAACAAGTTTTTGTCATCAATTTAATATTTAAATAAAATAAAAATGATAATATAATATAGAATCATGCCGCATCAGAAAAGAAATCCGATCAAAGTTTTTTTGGACCTTTTTTTGATAAATTTGTTAATTAGCAGATATGATTTGATGATGGTCAATTTAACGTATCTTTACTGAAATGTGACTAATATAATGGACCAAAATAAAAAATTTCCCAATTTTTAATTTTTAATTTAATATTTTAAATTAAAGAAAAATGATAAGAAAGTATTGAATCACACCACGTCAGCAAAAAAGCACGATCGGGCTTTTTTTTTTTGACCTTTTTCGATGAATTGGCCAACTTAGCAGGCGTTGTTTGACGATGACCAACATCATGTACCTTTTCTGGAATGTGGCCAACATAGTGGACAAAAAATGAAAATTTCCCTCTAGTACGATATCCATCTTCTCAAGCAAGAACATTTACAGACGCCACCCAAAAACAACAAAGTATATAATTTTACCGTTTACGCCACCCTCTGTTGTCTGTAAAATATTGAGCGGTTCACTCGATAATATTTCCAAAATGAAGAAAAATATGAGCTGTATCATTCCCACTTTCAAGAAGACAATTTTGTGCCCGAGAGTTTACATTATGGCATTGTTTTATTTCCAATATAGATCTCATATTTCATCTATAATTATATAAAAAGAATACTAATACTAATTTCTTCTTCTGTCAATGTTTATGAAATTTTAATTTATAGCTTTTTTAAAATAATTATTGAAAATTTGAGATTCAAGATTGGTTAATTTATTGTTGTCAACTGATTATCGATATCATATAAATGATTAAAAATTCTATGTTGTGACAACGATAGTAATATTGCTAATAAGATTACAAATGTTGTTTACAAGGAATTTTTCCAGAATCTGAAGTGAACGATTTCAATAAGTTGTATTATTGAATATAATTTAATATTTATTTTTTTTGCTTTTGTTAGTATGATTTTGCTTGATATGCCCGCGTAAACGCGGGTATCCGAACTAGTTATAGTTACTTGAATTGGTTTTGGTTCCACATCGATTCATTGGTCTGTTTCAAGACCAAAAATACTGGTATATAGAAATTGTTTTTAAAAAAATTATTTCAAATATAATCGAATAACACAACTTATCTAACCAAATCCAGTGTTTTTAATATTAACATGATTTTGGTGACCAAAGTGAAAAATGTTTAACATTTATATTTTACTATTTTAAATAAAATAAAAGTAAATTGACATAAGTGGTAATTATTTGGAACTATATGTTTCAAATGAATCAACTTAGTCTATTTGTTGATAATTATTAAATGAACACTATAGTTTTAAAAGTTTTAAACAACTCAACTTATCTTTTTAATAAGTGTACATATTTGCAACAAAATATATAAGTAGGTTTTTTTGTTTGTTACTTTTTTAATTACATTATAAAAAAATATAAAAATCTAAATTATATAGTCAATTTTAGTTATGTTCATTTAATATTCTTATGAGAACAAACATATATGATTTGACCATTTTACTCACGTTATATTACATGTTAATATAAAGAGAATTTAATATAAGATCATCACTTTGTCTTTGAATACAGAGACCAAACAAGAATATGCGTGCAGTGATCTGAATTTCCGTATATTAAAATTTTAAAATGTAATAAAAGTGACTAATATGGTTGTTTCGTGAATAACTAACATTTAATTTATTTTAAATTTGTTTATTTTGACCAACAACCGTGACCTAGGCATTTTAGATTGTTTTATTACATTAATAAGTTAATTATGTTACACTTGCATCGAATGAATTAACACTATCCATTTCAATTCTTCGTGCATCGCACGGGTTAAGCACTAGTACAATTTAAAGTATTATCAATTTAGAATTATGTGGAATTCACATAACTCTAGTGCCCTTAGGGGTGTAATCGAGCCGAGCCGAACCGAACACTGTCAGGCTCGAGCTCGACTGCAAAACTCGAAACTCGAGCTCGTCTTGAACTCGAAGGAGCTCAGTTTTCTCAAGCTCAAGCTCGTCTCATTTGAAAACTCGACAAGCTCGAGCTCGGCTCGGCTTAATTTACATAATATTAATAAAAAAACCTAAAAAGTATAAAATAAAATACTTAGTATTAATTTTTATTATATATCTTAGCTATATATGTAAATAGGTGGGTATAGTAAGGATAAAATGGTAACTATAGTAAAGCTCGATTAGGCTCGCGAGCCTATCGAGTCAAGTATTACTGAGCTCGAGTTCGAACTCGATAAATAATCGAGTAGCTCGAGCTCGAGCTCGGCTCGATTAACCTCGAGTCGATTTCGAGCTTTTTTCGAGTCGATCCGTCTCGGCTCACTTACACCCCTAAGTGCCTTCAATTCATAATTCTGTAGATTTTAAAGAATTCTAGTATTCACAATTTTTTGTAAATTATTGTGGATTTTCATTAAATTATGAGTTTTTATGGAATTTTATAAATTTTATATTTAAAAATACACTTGCACAATTCCTACCAAATTCTTATCTCCTACCATCATAGTCTTATGGAATTCACTTTTTATTCATTTTAAATTCAGATAATGAATATAAAAAAACATTATTAAAATATACACAAATTCTATTTTTTATCACTCTAGTACTAAAATAATTATTCACTTTGCTTTTCTTTTTATAATTCTTGAACGATAAATTAAGATTTAACTCTAAGGGAAAAATGTAATTGGGTGAGATGCGTGAAATTATTATAACCTGGATGCACCATGGTCGAAATTGATGTACCCTGGCCGACCAGGATGTGCCCCGCGGCCAACTATGGGCTGACTAGGGCATGCTAAGTGCGGCGCACAATGTGCAAGCCTCAAAGTATTAACCGACTAAAGTGCACCACGACAGACCAGAGTGCACGAGCCTCATCGCACTAGCAAACTGACTTGTGACAATACACGTGTGACCGACCTGGACAAGCATTTTGCCACTTAGCTGTGGTAATGTGCACCTGCCGATGACAATTGACACGTTGCCAAGCTACCAAGATTGACCTTGCAAGCACTAGACGAAGCATGCAGCCGTCACATTGCCCAGCTGCCTAGGCCTACCTTAAAAGTGTCAACAACGTGCACCATATGAAGTATGCAACCAACACATTACCAACCTGCTCAAGGGCCGAGCTGCGTAGGCCGACCCACCCTCACAGAAGATGTGCCTCTAGATCAAATGATTCGTGCCACCACCAGGGTGGCCAAGCCAACCAGAAAGCACCATGGGCCGACCAGGATATGCCATATTACCTAAACATACACAACTTGCACGCCCGAGTGCCGATCTGCTTTATGGTCGAGTTGCCTAATGCTTTGTGCACGCTCGAGCCAAACCACTCATGACATTTGATTTGAGCTAGTATTACATTGACTTGTCTCATGTCAAGGCCACCCGTCCATGACAACAGATAGGACCATTAGTACCTACGGCCGAACCAAAGGATACCTCAGTGCCGAGCCGAGCAAATATATATTGGTGAGGACGACCCCACCCTGACTCGCCAAGTCATCACCTGCATGGTTGTCATTGTGATGATCATATAACATAGATGATCTGGTTTTGAGTGTTGAGCTAGAAAGTTCTTCTTGGCAATGACACAAAACAATATCGACTATAAGGCGGTGGAGAGTGATTAGTATGGGTTAAGTTTTGATATCTTATTGAAAAAGCAATTCAACAGCCAATCATGGAGTGACAAGTATCCATTAGATTTTAAAGGGAAACTTATAAGTAACCCCTACAAGAGAGAGGAAATGATCCATAATTTTTAGAGAGAGAAAGCACATAGAGGGGATTTTAGAGAGAGAAAGCTTGTAATTAGGAATTTGTACTTGTATAAGGATCTGGTTAAGGCCGATCCGAAATGAATTTTAGGAATAAAAGTTATGCGCTTTTTCCTGCTAATTTTATACGTATTTTCTTGATTATTTATTTATTTTAATTTTTATATTTGGTTGAGTTACATTTAGCTTAAACAAAATGGCGCTATAGGAAGACCCTTGTAACTAGTAACGGTTATAAAATGGCTCAGCCGACCTAAATTGGCTACTCCACCACAACACTCATTGAGTTCTTTAGTTCTCATATTTTTTTTCAATTTTTTCACCTTTAGTATTTTAGCAATAGCTCTCAACTCTTGAGTTCTTCCCATTTTTTCATTTTGAGGATCTGAACACTAGCTCTTGAACTCACGAGTTCTTTTATTTTTTTCATTTTGAGTGGCTAGACATCAGCTCTCAAGATTTTCCAACTTTTTCATTTCGAGGAGCTCAACATTACTTCTTTAGCTCTCAAGTTTTTTCATTTTGAGATATGAAAATAAGCTCATCAGTTCATGAGAAGCTAATCAAACTTTTTACTTTTGAGCATATTTTGATGTCAAGATGAGCCCATCAGAATTCCATACAAGATTTTGGAAAGGATTGTTCAGTCCGGTAGTAACGATCTCAACCCCGAGCAATTAAAATCATTTATGCAACACCTTAATTTTAATAAGGAATTCAAAGAAATGATGAAGAAAGCGGCAAATGTAATATTGACACCTAAAGTTGTGGTCAGCTCCTAGACAATGTCGAGCTACCTGAAAGACATCAGGAGTTGGACCTGATTTGAGTCGAAACTCGAGAACATAAAAAGAGAAAGATCAATGAGGATGCCAAGTCGAATGCTGAAAACTGGCTTGACAAACCTCTAATTGTGCGGCGCTTGACATTTTCGTCACCCCAAAATGTTCTCCCTCATCTCAGAAACATGACAAAAATCCTCCGAAAATCCCGCCACCCGATCTCTTAACATTATAAGTTAGGCCAAGAAGAACACACCTCTCCCAAAATGATCTCTAAAACAATTTGCAATTAAAGAGCTACATATCGCAATTTACCAAACAAGTCTCAGGGAATCAACCATGTAGCGATGAAACCTTGTTCATATCAGCACAAAATGGGCCCCCAAACAATTCTCTTTTCCAATGGATAAACAAGACCCGAAAGCTTTTTAAGACTTCCTAGCTCTAGCAAGTTTGTTCGGCATATGGATCAGCTGAAGGGGCTAAATTGGTGGACATCCTTTCAAGCATAGTAACTATCAGCTGAAGCATGCGACCGACATATTCCCAACTTGCTCAATGGTCGAGCTACCTAGGCCGACTTGCCCTCACACAAGATGTGCATTCGAATCAGATGATTCGTGCCACCACCGCCAGGGTGGCTGAGTCGACCAGGCCACCATGCCGACCAAATATGCCCTATGGCCTGACCTCACACAACTTGCGTGCCCAAGCCAACCTGCATCTGAGCAGTGACTTAGTTTATAGTTGAGCTGACGAGTACTCCGCGCATGCTCGAGCCAACCCACTGATGACATTTGGACGAGTTAAACTAGTATTAGGTTAACTCGTCTCATGTTAAAACCACCCGACCACGACAACGGATAAGCCCATTAGTACCTACGACTAACTTAAAGGATACCTCAGTGATGAGTCGAGCATATATATATGGGCGAGGATGACCCCCGCCTGACTCACCAAGTCATCACTTGCATGACTGTCATTGCGATGATCATATAACCAAGCTGACCTAATCTGGAGTGTTGAGCTAGAAAGTGTTGTTCGGCAATGACAGAAAACAAGATCGACTATAAGGCAGTGGAGAATGAGTAATTAGAGTTGGGTTTTGATATCTTCTTGCCAAAGTAATTCAACGACCAATCGTGGAGTGACACGAGTTCATTATGTTTTCAATATAAACCTATAAATAGTCCCTATAAGAGAGAGAAAATGATCTATAGTTTTTAAAGAGAGAAAGCACATAGAGATCATTTTTAAAGAAAGAAAGCTTGTAATCAATAATTTTTGCTTGTATAAGGATCCGGTTAAGGCCGATACGACCTGAATTTTAGGAATAAAAGTTATGCACTTTTTCTACTAATTTCCTACGTATTTTCCTGCTGATCCTTTTATTTTAATTGCTATATTTGGTTGATCTACATTTAGCTTAAACACTTTACATGTGATTTCATTGCTTTTCTTAATTCTTTTAAAATATTGCGCTTTTAGTGTTTTTGTTATTTTCCATAGATAAATGATACACTTTAAAGCCTTTTTGGAACACAAGCATTAGCAACCATGAGTTAGACAAATAAAGGATGCATGAGGAAGGAAGAAACACAAGAAGAAGTCGAAAATGGGAGCTAAGGTAAATGAGAGATAATTGAAGAAAATGTGTTTTAGTTGTTTCGTACTTGAGACATAACTCTCTCATATAAAGTTCGATCGAGGTGATTCAAGCGGTTGTTTATTAATCGTTTAATGCATATTCGTTATAACTTTTTTTTTTGATATCTCGTGAACACTTGATCAATGTATATATTTAATTATAAATATTAAATCAATACGAATATGGTAAGATAATGTTTAGGCAATAAGACATGCAAAGTAGATGGAGTACGGGATCCACATTTGTCTAAAGAGGCTATTATAATCTTACCATTTTAAGCTAAAGTACGTATGTTGACAAGAGATTTGTACACTGAAGTACATATACCCTGGATACTTAGTCAATGCACCTTTACTTTAGTAACTGGAGTACGGTTTAGCTTCGCGAAGTCCAATAGGACTAAACTTTTGATTAAATCATTATTTATCATATAACCATTGACTGAGAATCAATAATCTCTCATATTATCTTCAATATTTACATTTTGCTTAAGTTTTTTTTATATTAATTATTACAATTGATATTTAAATTTCTAAATAAACCCAAGCTACTATGATCGATTTACTTAGTTACTAGTCTTTGTGGATGACCTTGCTCAACCATAACTACGGTTGAACCCCATAAGTACGAAAATAGTATAGACCGGAGAATTTAAACTACTCACAAGGAGCATTAACAAGGTGAACAATGGATATCAACGACCATAAGTAACTGGCCAGTAACAATATTCAAAACATGCGCAAGAAGATATGAGCAAATTCACTTCATCCAAATCCACCTCATTAACGGAGTCATTAGTACCAACCACTCCCCTTATCGGTCATACTAAGAGTATCATCGGCACCTGCCAAGTCCTCCTCCTAGTAGGTGGAGAGATAATGAAAGTATGAGGGGGTTCCTTTATGGCCGTCAAGGACATCCTTAATGATGAGGCTAAGTTCCTTCCACAATTTCTTACCAACCACATGCCACTTCCCCTTGAGCTTCAGATCAACCGACACATCTTTGGCCTTAGGGGCCTTATGACATGGGGCATGTTACGTATCAGGGGATGTAGGCAGCTTTTAACGTAATGGTGGACCAGAAGCTCTGAGTTGCCCACAATGTAATACTTGTGATGTCATGCCCCAAGTGGAGGCAATGAGAACGGTATATTTGTATTTTCTCACAAACCACCCGCTACATAAAAACATGTCGCGAAAGATGAGTTCGACCTTATGAACCCACTCGGTCATCAGATTTAACTCAACATAAACCTTCACAATTGACACACGGGACTACAAAGCATTTTGGGGTCCACTATTACTAAGGTGTCAATACCCTGGCAACTGTGTACAAGGTACGCGGGTGAAACAAATGAAAGGGTAAATCGAGAACTAATCCCAAATGGGGACGAATTGGGACTCAGTCTTAGGAGAAAGTTAGGTGTCCATTTAAACACCCGCATCGGTCACCCACCAAACCTCCAACTAGTTTCCAACTACATCCTCCAAAAATCATCCCCAACATAAAAAATAATCTCTATGTGATTATAGTTTGCCAAACTCCAACAATATCTCCCTATAAAATTTAATCTAACTAATCTAATATTAATATAATGGGGGGAGGGAGCAACACTTGAGGATTTACCAATAAAGGCATGTTATCAAGGCCTGATAACGAAATCAACCTCATGGTCACTAAATGTAATATCAATCTTATCAACGGTGCGAGTCAAGGCGCTAAGAGAAATACCTTCACGACATCAAAGTTAAAGAACTTGATGCCAAACTAGACAATAGGGGGAGAACCAATGAGCTATTTAAGTCATGTTCATACGATGGAGGTGGCTGCGGTGGTTGTGCTCGTTGAGAGAATTATGCCCCACCTCCGTTTCCGGTCAACAACGACTTCGACGTGAGCGTTCCTTCCTCGTAGATCTGATGCCCATTTTTATCCAATTTTTACCAACAATAACATCATCAATAATGGGAATGGTCCCAAGGACATAAGAATTATTGGTGGTAACTTTAATGACCATCTTCTTTTTAATTTTTTGATAAATTCATTGAACAACAAAAGCGGTGACCGCAGTCGTTCACCACTGGAAGCATTAACTGTTGTTTGATGAGGATCAATAGTAGCATGTGGGATTTAGATTTAAGTTTGGGTTGCTAGGTTACATGTTTAGGTTGTGGGCTGACAGGTTTGGGCTTTAGGGTATGTAGGCTTAGTTTTTTTTTTTTGTTTTTTTTTAATAATTGTTCGGGCTTTTTGTGCAGCCGCTATCTGAGCAGTACCCGGAATAGATGATTGAGGTGGTTGGTTGGGGTATGCAGTCAATGATGGTGGTGGTGGAAGTGGTCGGTTGTCGTCTGAGCCGCGTCGCGATGGCGGTGAGCAACTGCATACAAGGAATGGGTTTTCCGTGCAACAAATGGGGTTGTTTAATTGTGGGCAGTAGGGGGTGACAGAGTTGGCTGATTTGAAGTATCTAAAGGTGGCGAGTTCTCTGGTGGTAGTCCCGTGATCACCATGTTGCTAGATATGGTGCAACGAGCCTACAAAGGTGGCAGGTAGCAAATTTAGGGCAAACTGCCCAACACTGGAAAAGCTGATTTTCGGCGCCAGGGTAAGATCGATTTTTACTAGAATGATAGCAACAATCGAATGGGACTCGTCTCAGGTTCAATGAAGGTCAGAGTTTGGCGAAAAGTCGATCGGAAGTTGGAGGCGACGGTGTGTGTGAAAAAAATGTGTTCAATTTTGACCGTCGATTTAACATGACAAATAGACTTTGACTAAACTAAAACTTGATATCCTGAGTCGAGAAAATGTGTCCAACATGATGGTGACGGAAGTGAAGCTCATGGACATTTAAAAATATAAGCTATCCACAAACGTTCAGTGTGTAGGATGAGAAAAATCACATATGGGCAGGATTCCCGTGGTTTGGTGTGTAATTTCTAATAAAACTAATACAAAATTGATACCACGCATTGATATAATAAGAAATGAAGTATCAACTTTCTCGCTTTTAAGGAAAGTGGGAGCATTGAAATTGAAATATAAATCTTCATCATTTTTCATTAAATTTATGTTTTGATGAATAAAATTATTTTTCTTAACATTGACAAATTTGTTATTTATTTATTTTATATGGTTGTAAAAGAGCCCTAATTTACACACGCTCCCTATGAGGTATATTAACAATCATGTATTACGGTCTCAAAATTTATTCTTAAATTTCTATATATATTTTCATACTATTCACTAAAAAAATCAAAATGATAGTAAAAAATCAAAATGATGGGAATGAAAATTTAATCCCTAATAAGTGGTAATTTGGCAAAATATATCCCGGGACAAAGCTACGTGCTCTACTAGGGTATCCGCTATTGGCAAGACTTGTATATTTTGATCCGTCAGATCAAACTTAATCCAACGGCCCAACAGAAACCCTAATCACACACTCCCTTCTTGGCTCCATTTATAAAAGTTTTATATCCGCCTCTATGTCTGCTTCTTAGTCTCTGTATTTGCACTATCACTGGAATCGGCCTACGAGAGAGTTTTCTCCTGCTAATTTCTTGAGCCTCAAGGTCAGCCTCTCTCCCCCCACCCTCGCCGTATGTGCCCGAGCGCGTATAGTTGTATATGAATATTATTATAGATAGTTGTATTTTGTGTTTCTATTTTCGTCTATGTAATGAAATGTTTGTAAGCGCATAAGGTATATGATTTCCCACGGACATTTTTCTTCATGATTTATCAGTTTCCATCGTTTAACCTTTTGTTGATGAATTACTCTTGTATATTTAATTGGTGACTTCATGTATTATGATTCTTCTGGCGATTTAATCTGAGGCATCTGAGTTCTGGATCTGAAATTTTGTCTCCATTGTTTTGTGAAACAGTAAAAATAAGCATTTTTCTTTGTGATTAGGATTTTGTATTGATCATTATCCTGGTACCACCTCTGAATTTAGACCAGGAGTGTAATTCTGTTGATTCTCTGTTGAATGGAATTTTTGTATGCTTTATCATGAAGAGCTGTTCAAGTGTTTGGTTTAATATTCCATTTTATGATTTAGGATAAAAACTTATGTATAGTTCTTGTGATTTAATTGGGAATTTCAGTTAAAGGTTGGTCTTGTGTAGTCATATTTTGTTGTTGCAGTTTTTTTTAAAGTGTGACATAGGTTATAAACAGTCTGACATTAATTGTGCTGATTAGGTTTAAACCAAATGTCCCAATCAATGTCTCTGAGGAAGTTTACTCTAAGATTTTAATATATGCAAAAGTGGGGTTTCCTTGTCAGTATTTCATCTGAAAGAGTGGAATCTATACAATTATCTGATTAAATAAAATAAGTTCTATATTTTATTTGAATAAATACAATTGCCTTATGCATTATGTACACTTCTCTATGCCTACTGATATATTTTTTATTATGTCCAATCCGATTCTGTTGAAAGATGGTGAGAGTAAGTGTCTTGAATGATGCTCTGAAGAGTATGTATAATGCTGAAAAGAGGGGAAAACGCCAGGTCATGATTAGGCCGTCATCAAAAGTCATTATCAAGTTTCTTCTGGTTATGCAGAAGCATGGTATGGCTGTACAACGTTAATACTGAACATGTATTTGTTTTTAATTGCTTCATTTTTTGGTGAGTAGTGATTTATTTCATTTTGGCTTTTCAGGGTACATTGGTGAGTTTGAGTATGTTGATGACCACAGGTCCGGGAAAATTGTGGTCGAGTTGAATGGAAGGCTGAACAAATGTGGGGTTATTAGCCCTCGCTTTGATGTTGGTGTCAAGGAAATAGAGCCTTGGACCGCCAGGTTGCTCCCATCAAGACAGGTATGTATATAATTTGATTACAATTTCAGTTTTTTTGTTTGAACTGATGACATTAGATAACCACACATTTTGTCTCAAGGAATGTTGACCATTCTATGATCCTTAGTGTTGATCCCTATGAAATATTGTTAATTCATTGCGACCATAATTATGAAATAAAAGTAGGACACTTATGAAGATTGCAATATTTGATTGAGGTTTCTGCATATTTTGATGATTTTTTCACACTTGCAGTTTGGATACATTGTGCTGACAACATCTGCTGGAATCATGGATCATGAAGAAGCTCGCAGGAAAAATGTTGGAGGCAAAGTTCTGGGTTTCTTTTATTAAGCGTGACCATTGAAAAGTGGCTGTTTCAATATCATAAAGTTGCGTAGTGGGCTTTTTATAATCTCCTTTGGCATTAGTGAGTTTAATTTTGAAGTTGGTTTAGCGAATTGAAGTTGCATGGAGTACCCTGTGTGCATTTCTTTTGACTTGCTGTATTGCTTTTGAACATTTGAGGAATGTAGTTTTGAGAATTTGGTTGATATTTCACTGTACTGAAGGTTTAAATTTTATGTGGAAGAATTAATTTATATTGCTGCGTAACAATTGAGTTTTGTGATTCAAATTCTTTGTTTCAAGTTTTTCGTTCTTTTTTCAATCTCCGCCAAATTTTAATCTGCTCTAGAAGCTATTTTTTTTGAGCTTTGTGGTTCACTCATGCATAATTTGTGATTAAACTATTAGACCACTCCTTAGCTCAGCTCAGCCCAGCCTCAACAGTAACTCAGTTAAGCAACTGCTTTTGCTTCTCCTCAATTGCCTCAGCTTCGTGCTACTGTGGCTTTACTGTTTGTATTAAGTGTAACGGTGACGTAAGGCAATCCAGCGTGGTGGAAGGCTGGATAATCGCTCCAGCGCGGGGATACGCCGATGTCACTTGTGGGGCCCACGGTCAATTGGTGGGCCATGCACGCATACTTGTCATTTTGGGGGCCGTGGTCAAATTGTGGGCTCCACATGCATATCTTGCTCGCAATGATTTTTTATTTTCAGATTCGATAATCGTGATTAATGAGCTGATATTTTTTTAATTGTAAAAAAAATAAAATTAATGAGCTGATTTTTTTTTAATTGTAAAAAAAAAAAAATATCATCGACAGCCATTTAATCAACAGCCATTTAATCAACGCTTTAATTATTTTGATTTTTAAAAGTTTGAAAACATCAGAAAGAAATAGGAAAATAAAAGTTAAAGAATAGAATTATTATTATTTTTCTAACTTTCGATTGAAAGATAATATTTAAATAAATTAACCTATTCTTATTTAAATATATGTATTGAAAAAAATTGAAAATAATTAATAACATGTACAAACATTCCAAAAAAACAAAAGGAGAAAATTAGAATAAAAAACATAAATTTTATATCTTGTAATTTTGTAATCGACATAATAATAATTTTCCAAAAAATTCAAAAGAATATGTAAAAAATAAAAATAAAAATACTAACATCTAATTTTATCAAAATTCCCCACGCTTTTATAAACTAACACATTTCCCACTTCATCACACACCATCTTTCATTTTCCTTACAAAGAACATCATTTACAAACACCTTATTTTATTGAAAAATACTAACATAAATCCATTCAATAATAATAAAGAACAAAATTCTCCCTCATCATAATCTCCTCATGACCTCTCACAAATTCACCCAATATTTCGTTACTTGTTGTCCACAAATCCATTCTCAACCTCAAGATAATCCCAAAAGGTTATTTTCTTCATCTCAAAGTCCATTTTTTTAAATCTAAATATCAATCTTCTTCTCCTCCTTAATCCGAACAAACGGAGGAAACAAGTTCAAGAAAACCACGTTGGTCGGAGGATGAAAATGATCGCCTTGTTAAGGTATGGATGAATGCTTCTACCAACTCGATACTAAGAAATGATCAAAGTTCTTTTCACTTTTGAAAAATAGTTATAGTCCAATACGAGCATGAGGTACATTTAACTTGGCCGCAATGAAATGTAGATAGTATGCGGAACCATTTTATAGCAGTTGGAAGAACGACCTTCAAGTTTCAATGCAAGATTCAAGAGTCTCACATTTCTCAAAGTGGAGTCTCCAACAAAATGATGGTATTTCATTAACACAAATTATATGTGACATCTCATAATAAATTTAATTTTACACAAATTTAATTTGTCATGCATTTTAAGATTTAGTCATCTCATTGCCCTATCTAAAAAAACTTATAGTTTGACTGTGCAAAATAATTGTATTAAGCGGATACTGGCGCGACATTTAAGATTGCAAGGCTTAGAAAGTGTTGACAGACCAACCAAAGTGGAAGATATGGTCCGAGAAATATTCCAATGGATTGGGGGAGACGGGGGATGCGCGACGCAGAAACTAAAAAATATTGAGGGTGAGTCATCCTCGCCTCTATTCTTAACGCCTAGCGATTCACCAATTGGAACTCCCTTGGTGGACGATGTAGATTGGATGAAAGAATTCCAAGAACCCAGAGGATTATGGACCGAAAAGCTTACATGAATTGAATGAAATGAGATAAATCAAAGAAAAGATGAAGCCTCAAGAATTTTTAAAAAGTTGAACGAGTCTGACATTGGACAAAAACTTGAGCATAAAGAAAGAATAGTCTCAACGACCCAACATTTTGAAAAGTTAGATATGGAAGCAAGAGACAAAATGAGATTGTCGCGATTGAAGTGGCAAGTAAAAAAGCCCACCGAGAGCAAAAGGTGGCCGAACGAGCAAAAATGAGGAAAATCGAATATTGGTGATTGATCTATAGGGAAAATTTTCAAAAATAATAAATAATTAAACATGAATATCTTCTAGTACAAATCGTCAATCCTTTTTACAAAGTAAAAACATGAAATCAAAACTTTATCACAAAAAATGCAAGACACCAAGTGAATTGTTTCTATCAATATACAATTGCTTATGCTTATGCAAATATATGAAATTGTTGGTTCGTTTTGTGATTGTTACTTTTGCCTCCTTATATAGCCAAGTATATGACCTTTCAAGTTTGCACATTATGACCTATGATGAGGGAGTTACACAATTCAATACATATTGAATTGGGTGTTACACACCACCACCACCTCCATTATTGTAGAATTTACAAGTCTTATTTTCTTTAAGTTATCCAAACACCACTTTGGATAAAAGGTCCAAGAAAATTATAGTTTTTTTCATAATTTTCCAACAATCCTCCACACGAAAAAATTTTTGACGATAGAAGTTTTGGTGATAAAATCCAACAGTTGAACCATGAATAGGATAGGTAGGTGTTACCCTTTAAACCTTATCTTGTGAAAGCATATTTAACCATTGAACTGTTCTGCCGTTTGTGTAAATGATGATATACACAAGATTCTCCCAAGCATATTTCAGTTCTCATAGTTATGTTCATTCATAGCCCTGAGCATACGACCGGTTCTGCAAGAGGTTCTAAGAATCGAGCCTCACACAATTCTCTTCGAAGAGGCCCCACTTCTCTCTCATATAGGTGATTATTTATTAGAAGTAAACTACACTACCCTGCTCGGCTATTTGATGCAAGAATCATTAAAAGCCAATGTTTATCCTCTCTCCAAAAATATCACTATTTAAATAATGGATAGGGAAGAATTTCCTCATAGTGATGCTACGAGTCTTTATACAATTAGGTTGTCCGTTTGAACCTAGATCTTGGGATCTCCAGTCAACTAGGTTGGGTTTTCATTGTATATCAACTCATTTTCAGAGGCTTAAGTCACATTTCTCCTTATGACTTCACAACTACCTCTCAATTTAACTGTTTGGTTAACAAATTCGTTTAGTTATTCTATGATTTCACGTATTCTACAACAATAATATTAACATAGAGTAGTTTTCTAAATGTGATAAAGGGCTTCTCATTGCTTATAATTTTCCATTTTAAGTATAACCTTGATATCAAACATTTTAACTTTATTGGGTGTAAGTATTGCAACTTTAACAAGATATCCCCCACATTTCCACCATATATTTAAATTACACCCATAAATGAATCAAATAAAGTGGTTCACTATTTCTTAATAGTTCAACACAAGCCTCACACTTGTCTTCATGAAATGTTAATATACTATTCAAGTTAATTAATATTCATAGAGTATTATAATTAAAAAGCCTTAGATAAGTTAATCGAACAATTTATTAAGTTTTGGTTCAACAACTATTACAAAGAGTTTAAACGGTCAAATTCTTTCATTTTAACATTCCGTAACAACAACATACTCATGACATATTTCCTAAATAAGAAAGTAGCATCTCATATGCATACGGATTGCATCTTATCCTTCATCATTAAACTTAGAGGAGCATTAATCAATTACCATGCTTAGTTTCAAAGCGTCAATTCGAATAACATATTCCAATACCACTATTTGGAATCATTAAACTTTTCCAATTAAGTACATAGGTTCAATTATTATGATTTTTCGAGCTTTACTTGAACAAATTCAATACTCATTTTTGTCTTATGAGATCATCTATTTCCTGTTAACTCTCCTATCCACTTTATTTGACCAGCAAGGTCACATTTTCCTCAATCGAAAAACTAAATTGATATAAGAAGTTAACAATTAAATTTCAACATCCAAATCATATATTAGATCAAAATTTAATTCACATTATATTTTATAAATTTGCCTACACACCTGAGTCCAAATTTACAAATCTATTGAATTAACCAACCCAAAATTCAAGCTGAAATAAATTTTCAGTCCAATCCAAGATTTAGGACCAAAGCCAAATTATCAATCTCGAGATGTGGAGTTTCTCGTGTTACGATAGTCCGGAATTAGAAAATGATCATTTTCAATTGTCAAATCTAACCACGTATTAGACCCAAACAATTGCGATCTCAATCATAATAGATCAGCCAATAGCAAGGCCTGAGTTGCAAAACTCATATCAAGTCCTACCAATATTATTTTTTTTCGAAAAATTTGACTTGAACCAATTTATTAGGCCCAAAAATCCAAATCAAGGCCCTAATAAGTAGTGTTAATCACAATGAATTTCTAATGGCCCAATTTATCAAGCCCAAAGTTTGAACTTGGATGACCTAGCCCACGACCACAAACTTCCTTAAATAATTCAATCTCCATCAATTGTTAAGCTCAAAAAAGATACTCCATCTGTTTCATTACGTAGGTCGTTTAAGAAATGAACACACTTATTAAGAAAGGTGTTAAAATGACTGATTAACCCATAGTGATGATGACTCCACACTTTCTCTCCCCTCCCCTCTCATGATCTCTCCCCCCTCCTCTCGTAATCTTTTCGTCTTCTTCATATGCCCCTTCATATTCTACTTAAATTTTCAATTTTCAGTTTTGGAGATAAATGAAACTGATATGTAAATTTTGATTCAATATTCAAAATATTCAATGGAGCCAAAATTAAAATTGTCGCTGATGATAATGCCTATATACATACAAACTAAAGAATAAAAATTTAAACATCAAACACACATGGCTTCCAGCTCCATAGCTTCCAATTCCAGTAATACTAATTCAAATAATAATCCTAAATATTCATTTGACTTGAATGTAACTCCAATAAATATAGATATTCTCATTTGACTTGAATGTAACTCCAATAAATATAGATGCGGGGTTTTTTATTGAATGAGATTCGCTCAAACCCACATGTACAATCCACTGTTGTGGAGATAGACCTGTACAATCCACTATCGAGATAAATGATTCGGTTCCATTGATAATTCTTTATTACTTGATCTGAATGTGGAACTAAATTAAGAGTTCAAGTCTCCAATATTGGAGTTGGATGTTGAAATGCTGCAAGAAGATGAGGATTTTATCTTTGCTCCAAATCCAGGTAAATAATTTTCACGATTTAATCTAAACCAATCATCTACTAGAATTATATTCATCTACTAGAATTATATTTTTTGTTCTCTAAGATTTCGAGATATTTTAACTTATCTACCGAGAAAATGATGAAAAAAAGGAAAAAAAATGGCGGAAAAAAAGGAAAAATGATGGAACAGAAAGAAGAAGAAATGACGAAAAAAAGGAAAAAGAAGATTTTAGAAAAGAAGTTTAATTCATTCACCTATATGAGTCCGACTCATGCGTAAATGTTGACTTTTTTTTAATTTTGTAAGATAGCTCATTAATCTTATATACTGATATAAATTCATGCTGGTTATTTTTGTTTTTAATTCAAGAGGAAGAAAAACTACGGTATATTAATTTGATTTTTTTTTGGAAGATAACTAATTTGATGGAATTTGCCAAGATAATAATTTGAGAAGAAGATTTAATTAAAAAAAATATTTATTGACAAAATGTCACAAAAAATGATGGCTAATTTGCCACGATTAACACTCATGCACGTCCACTACTAATCGTGATCACGATTAATGTCAGAAGAAATGAATGGTTTCAATGTTTTCTACTTAAAAGGAAAAAAATGACGGAAAAGAAAAGATAAATGACGGGAAAGAAAAGGAAAAAATTACGGAACAGAGAGATCAAGAAATTACGGGAAAAAAAGGAAAAAGAATATTTTAGAAAAAAAGTTTAATTCATTAAGTCCAAATCATGCGTAACTGTGGCATAAATTCATGTTACGGAATTGATGGCTATTTTTGCCAAGATATAAAATTGAAATATATTAATTTGATGGTTTTTAATTTTCTTTTAATTTTGGAAGATAACTAATTTGATGGCTTTTGCTACTATTTTATTAATTTATAATTTTCATAAAACAGTCCATTCTTTCATTTTATTATAAGTACATGTTTTTATTTTCTTTAATATTGCAATACTTATTTCTTACCATTTGATATACAGAAGGTTCTCAAATGTCTCCAATGGAAAAAAAGAGGAAAAACCTGACCAATGAACAGAGATGGAAGTGTATAATGCCTTATTAGAGATATTGGTAGATAACTTCCTTAAATACCCCTATCTGTAACTCTACTCCTTTCCCCTTTATGCTTTTTCTGAAATGACGATTGCACTTCTCTCTTCCCTGCACACGTATACCGCCATTTTTATTGAAAAACTCAAGTTTTTCCCTCTCTTTTTTTTCTTACTAATCATGGCAGCACATTTATATTTATATGGTACCAAAAAAGTAATTCATAACAGCCCAATAACACACCATGAGATTTGTAGATGAGAAAGCGGAGGGAAGAAAATCAAAAATCCTCGAGCAATTTGGAACTTGAAGGAAGAAGATGAGAAGTTGTATACCATGAAGCCTTATCTTGATCATCGAATTGATTTGAACAAACTTTACTATGAGGAAGAGCCAGATGATGACAAAGAGATTCGACAAGTAATTTTGACGATGCTGAAATTTCTCTTCCAAATTACTTTTAAAAATCAATCTCTTTGATGATGACAAAGAGATTCGACAAGTAATTTTGACGATGCTGAAGATTTCTCTTCCAAATTACTTTTAAAAATCAATCTCTTTGATTTTATCTGTATTTTTGGTAAACGGATTTTGCCTTTATTTACATTACAAGAAGGTTGGTTTCATCCCATTTATTATTGTGGTTTTTTATGGACATTAAATAATGACATTTTCATCCCATTTATTATTGCTTTTTTTTAATGGACATTATTTGCATTTTTTTTCATCCGATGATGCTTAGAGAATTGTCCTTACCATATTGAAAAGTCTTTTTTTTTATTAGTCTTCTTCTACATATTTTTTGAGGTTCCCAACCGTGAAAGGTACTTTTATTCTTATCTTCTTTTTCTTAATGTGACATAACAAATTAAATGAATGAACAGAAAAAAAAAAAATTCCAGCAAATTAAATGAATGAAATAATAAACTTGTGCATGTTTACTAAAATTGGGCAATTTATAAGAATTATATATAATTGATAAATTTATAAAGTTAAAGATTACCATTAAAAATATTAAAAACACCAAATACAATAATTTAGATTAAAATCATTTTAACATATTTATTGCGTTTTGTACAATGCCTAAATCACAAGTAATTTGCCTAGGAAGATTTTCTTTCTTTTCCAACGCAGCCTTTTTCATGTGTGGAATTTTGTATTTGTTCGAGCCTCCAATTTTCATGATCTCTTGCATGCATGATTGTAGAGTTAGAAAGATATAATCATCTTTTTTTGTTGAATATTCATCGAAGGACTTATGAACTGCATGTAAAAGACCTTCGGTGGTTTTTGAACACTCCTTATGTTGTAATGCTTGAATGGCCCTGAAAAATCCAAGATCCAAAATATTTAAATCTAGTGAGTTTGATGGTTGACATTAATCTGATATCAAAATCATTTGACAAGCAGCCACTTGAAACTCTTTATCATTTGGATCGACATGAGTTCTTGCATTATCTTGTTGGATAAAAATGGGTTTTCCTAAATCCTCTCTTGGCCACATCTGTTGAATTTTAGGTATCACTCTTTCAATCAAACATGTTTTTATATTTTCCCTCTTGACCGATGTAATCGCCTTTATCTCCAAAGTCCCCGCATCTCTATTTCTACTTTTTCTTTGTGCTGGTTGCATGTTGATAAAAGGAAATATTCCAATTTTGCCTGAAAAAACCTCATTTCCATCATCATCGAACCTTGGACGAGCCATAGCAGCTAAAAACATTACTTTTGTAATGAAATTTTTACTTTGACAAGTGCGCAAAGGTTCTTCTCCGTGAGGAAGCAAATAATAAGTTTCACTCTTTTTGGTCATGTAAAACCACTTTTCATCTATATGCACCACGTTGTACATACTAAGAAATTTTGGCTCAGTGGACAAGGTATTTTGGTCTATCATAGATAAGTAAAATTGTAGACGGGCTCGTTTGTGTTCTTCTTTTAAATATGGTTTGATGGCATTTGAGTGGCGTCGAATAAGACCTTTTTTCACTAGTCGAAATAATGTCGTATAACTAACATTTAAGGATATGGCAAGTGACCTCATAGTTGTACGTTGATTTAACGAAATCCCAATAATTCAATTTAAATCTATTTGAATTCTCTTCCGATCACAATTTCTTGTTCTCATATGAGACACATCAATAGAATCCCTATCAGGAGCATCATTTGCTCTTTTCCGAATTCGTTGCACTGTACGTACCGGAACTGAAAATAATGCCGAAACCTCTTTCGTTGTATCATGTTTTAATTTTCCATTGACAATCTTCTCTAATAAGGCATTATACACTTTCCATCTATGTTCATTGGTCAGGGTTTTCCTCTTTTTTTCCATTGCAGACATTTCAAAACTTTCTGTATATCAAATGGTAAGAAATAAGTATTGCAATATTAAAGAAAATAAAAACATGTACTTATAATAAAATGAAAGAATGGACTGTTTTATGAAAATTATAAATTAATAAAATAGTAGCCAAAGCCATCAAATTAGTTATCTTCCAAAATTAAAAAAAAAAATTAAAAACCATCAAATTAATATACTGCAATTTTATATCTTGGCAAGAATAACCATCAATTCCGTAACATGAATTTATGCCACAGTTACACATGATATGGACTTAATGAATTAAACTTCTTTTCTAAAATATTATTTTTCCTTTTTTTCCCGTAATTTCTTGATCTCTCTGTTCCGTAATTTTTTCCTTTTCTTTCCCGTCATATATCTTTTCTTTTCTGTCATTTTTTTCCTTTTAAGTAGAAAACATTGAAACCATTCATTTTTTCTGACATTAATCGTGATCACGATTAGTAGTGGACGTGCGTGAGTGTTAATCGTGGCAAATTAGCCATCATTTTTTGTGACATTTTTTCAATAAATTTTTTTTTAATTAATTAGTCATCTTCTTCTCAAATTATTATCTTGGCAAATTCCATCAAATTAGTTATCTTCCAAAAAAAACAAACAACAAAAAAAAAAAACATCAAATTAATATACCGTAGTTTTTCTTCCTCTTGATTTAAAAACAAAAATAACCAGCATGAATTTATATCAGTATATAAGATTAATGAGCTATCTTACAAAATTAAAAAAGTCAACATTTACGCATGAGTCGGACTCATATAGGTGAATGAATTAAACTTTTTTTCTAAAATCTTCTTTTTCCTTTTTTTTCGTCATTTCTTCTTCTTTCTGTTCCATCATTTTTCATTTTTTTTCCGTCATTTTTTTTTCATCATTTTCTCGGTAGATAAGTTAAAATATCTCGAAATCTTAGAGAACAAAAAATATAATTCTAGTAGATGAATATAATTCTAGTAGATGAATGGTTTAGATTAAACCGTGAAAATTATTTACCTGAATTTGGAGCAAAGATAAAATTCTCATCTTCTTGCAGCATTTCAACATCCAACTCCAATATTGGAGACTCGAACTCATTTGGTTCCACGTTCAGATCAAGTAATAAAGTTCCTTGAGAAGTACGTCGAATTATCAATGGAACCGAATCATCTATCTCCAGAGTTAGCTAGCAATGGGCTGGGCCGGGCCAGCCCGGCCCGAGCTCGTCGGGCTAACCACCAAAACCGGCCCGGCCCGACCCGAAATTTCATCGGGTCGCGATTTCATCGGCCCATGCACGACCCATTGCATAAAATTGTATTGTAATTGGCGGGCCAAATCGGGCCAGCCAGCCCGCCAAACGGGCCAAATCGGGCCGAGCTAAATCGGCCCGATTTTTTTGGGACAGGGATCTGAAGGCCTAAGCCCGACAGAAATCGGGTCGGGCCAGAAATTGCCAGCTCTATCCACAGTGGATTGTACAGGTACCGAATCATCTAGTGTATTGTGGTTTGAGCGAATCTCATTCAATAAAAACCCCGCATCTATATTTATTGGAGTTACATTCAAGTCAAATGAGAATTTAGGATTATTATTTGGATTAGTATTACTGGAATTGGAAGACATGGAGCTGGAAGCCATGTGTGTTTGATGTTTAAATTTTTATTATTCAGTTTGTATGTATATAGGCATTATCATCAGCGACAATTTTAATTTTGGCTCTATTGAAAATTTTGAATATTGAATCAAAATTTACATATTAGTTTCATTTAACTCCAAAACTGAAAATTAAAAATTTAAGTAGAATATGAAGGGGCATATAAAGAAGACAGAAAGATTACGAGAGGAGAGAGGAGAGATTACGAGAGGGGAGGGGAGAGAAAGTGTGGAGTCATCATCACTATGGGCACCTTTCTTAATAAGTGTGCTCATTTCTTAAACGATCTACCTAATGAAACAGAGGGAGTATATAGGAGGAGAATGGAATTTATATTGGCCGCCGTTGAGATTTGAGAAAGAAAAACTTTAACCTTTTGCATATTAAGCAAGAAACAATCATTCATAATTAGCAGTGGGAATATGGGTCACTTTTATTGGAACATTAATTTTTTTGAATTTTACATTCATTGCAAAGTCGTATGAATTAAATTTCTCAATTAATATTACTAAGCATTTTAAACACACTAAATTACCACCATTAATTATGAAAATAATAAAAAAAGATTAAATCCCTGAATCAAAGCTAATCCCTCCTATCGACCTTTCTCTCTGAGCCCGAACTGTATGAGGCAGAGAAACTCATTCCACCCACCCCACCCGCCCACCCCAACCTTGTCTATAATCAGTTAGTTAATAAAAGAAATTTGTGCATGTTTCCATATTAACTCTAAACTACTAATAAAGAATAATTTTTTGAGTAATTATTAATTTAAAAATATTAATCGCTAAAATATTCTTGGTTAACAACCATGTGAATATATTTTCATAATATGTTTCATGTTTCAGTTGTAGTATGGAATTTAATATGAATTCATATTCCCCTATCTCATTTACTAAAAAATAATATTAATTTCAAAGTACTAATTCAACTGTAGTATGGAATTCCCTATGAATCTATACTACACTGTCTCATTTAGACAATGTATTCGTTGATTTCATATTGAGTTAAATACTACATCTAATATTAGATTTTTAGTACTAGTTAACAAATTGTTTATTTTTTGAGTACGTATTTAATTATAGATTACTAATCATTAAAATGATCTTCGATAACAAATATTATGTGAATTAAAATCCATAGTATGAGATTTCGTATGAACTCATACTACCATGTCTCATTTAGATATTGTATTCTAAGATTTCATATTGAATTATATAATACATCTAACCTTAAAACAAATCATTAATGTAATGATATTGCATTGGTTACCTATTTTGCAATATTTTGATTCTAATTCCTTAATTATTGATTAATAATTCCTTTAATAAAAGATATTGTTCAAAGACAATTAATTATAGGCCATCAAATTGATTGAGAAGGTGAGGAGAAGATTAAGTATACTAAAAGAATCTGTAAAGTAAAATTAGTGCTATTACCATGCATAAGAAGATTACATTATACTAGTTTGAAAACCCGCGTTTACGCGGGTATTGCTAAAAAAAAGTATAAAAATGTATATTTATTAAAAAAACTTGTTAAGTTCATGTATTGAATATTAAATACAAAGTAAAATAAAACTCTTCGTTTTAAATTTTAAAAATTTAACTTATAAATCATATTATTAATACACGAATTATGACAAATAATTTGTCAACTTCAAATATTGAATTATTATTAAAAAAAATAATATTATTTACAAAAACAAAAAAGAAATATTATTTAATTTAAACTATTTTGTGATATTAATTATAATACTAATATTGTATTTCATTCATTGATGTGAATATAGATTTAGTTGTAACTAGTTTGAATACATGCGTTTTACGCGGGCATATCAGAAAATGGCATAAAAACATAAAATTTATCAAAGAATTTATTAAATTCAAAAAGTAAGTTATTCATACAACATAATTTATTTTTTTGATATAAATATAAGATGTGTAAAAGTTCAAATTTTTTTATCTTACGACCTTTCTCATAATCAGCCTCCCTTTGTTACTACAAATGTGCCTTGAATTAGGGAGGATATATGATTAAGTTTGAAAGTGTAATTCATACAAAATATATTTTTGTCCTTCTAATTGACGTTAATTTAAAATTAATTATACTGATTATAAATAAACTAACTCAATTTGATTAATTGTATTTCTATAATATGTATAATTCAGTTATAAACATTATTAGATTCCTTAAAAGAAAAACTAAGATTAAAAGAATGATGTGTTTCAATCATGTACAATAGAAATAACATAATTGAAGGAATGCAGTGAAATTAGGGAATTTGTTTTAAATGTATAATTTATAATTACACTAATTAGTTTTAGAGAAACATGGAAAGCTTTTAAAGATAAAAATCTATATTTAATCTTCAATTTCTTTAAGTAATATATGTTTTATGCATTTTATTTATACTATCGACCCAAATGCATTTTAAATTTGTATCACACTCGAAATAGCGAACCGACTAAGTCTATCCCCTTTGTACCGGCCACAATGTCGATCCATGCACTCGTACCCGTCCCACGACCCAGGTAACCTATGGTTTTACAAATAAGTTTATCAGAAATTGAATTAAAAGATTTTTGACATTCTTTAAAAAACCTATTCATACTTATAATTCGCATTCTCTTTTTACAAATCTTGAGTAATGCACGAGTCTTATACTAGTTACATTATTAGTCTAGTTACATTATTAGTAAATTGAATGTCAAAAAAATGTAATCCAAACATTCAGATCGACAACTACATAAATTGTTCATGTAGTACGAAATAGGACTACAAAGCCACCAATCTAGTAGAATAGACAGGCACACAACTCGACTATATAAAATGCAATATGATTTGTATACATCGCCATTATAGAATGTAGATGCTAAACAAAATTCAATAATAACCATTGAAAAAGAAACGAAGGTTTTAGATTTTTTTTCTTGATATTAACGTGTCGATAAAAGTTTAAACTCGATATAGATGAAAAAGTAGTCATTTTTAATCAACTAGGTCAGCAAAACATATAATAACCTCTTCTCCATGATATAAGTTTTGATACCTAAGATATATGGTAAAGACTTGCGTTAGGCCAAATTGACAGGTCATGACCCGTTAGGTCATTTGACCCGATACTCTAATGTATTGATTTTTGAACTATGATATATTGGTTTCAAAAGTATTAATTTTTTATAAATATCTGACCCGTGTTATGATGTATTGATTTTTGTATTAGTATTATGATATATTGACTTTTTACTATAATATATTAATTTTTATACTATAATGTAGCAGTATGAAATTTTGGCCTAACGAATAATCCGTTAGTCCGACCTCACAAGAGTCTTGCCCAATATATAATTTCTCCTTCAATATCAACATTAGAACAATACTATATAAAATATCATCATTCTCAGTATGAAAGGACTAAATATCAAGCGAAAAAGAAGTTTACTATTATCTGGGCAAGACTTAGTTCCATTTATGTTGATAGCAAGAAAAAGAAAAAAAAACACAAATGTCATTACTCTATCGTAAAAAGATCCAAAAGGTAACATTTTTGACTCCTCCAACATTAGTTTTTCTAATTAAAATAACAATTCAAACAAAACCTTGTATCATTCATCTATATAAAAAACTTACAAAATACAGCCACTGTTATTTCATTCAATTCAATTTTACAAAACCTCAAACACTCAATTTAGACACATTAACAAATACTCCAATAATTCGCAAGAATTAACAATATGCAATAAGGTTTCTCAGAAATTACACAAAAAAGAGGAAAAAGAAAAAAGTGAAATTCTCATAACTCGAACATAACTTTATATTGTTATATTGCAAATTCAGGAGAAAATCAACTGTTACCGAAAGGTAAACCCTTCATACAATGCATCCTTTCATCTATTTCCTGAAAACTCACGAAATAAACTTTTAACAATCAAAATTAAAATCTTCGAAACCAAGGAAATAATATAAAATATGAAGGTAATATTTTGGTTGAGTTCCAAAAGGATTAACAGTCTAATATGTTGTTGTTTGATTTATATGAGATTACTAGGAGTTTATTTTATCTAGATATTTATTCTATACGTTGTTTGATACATATATGATTAATAAGTCTCTAAGAGTCTTATATTGTTTAGATATTATTTTGACTTTCTTGTAAAGTATATTAGTTATTAAATATTTAGGAAAATTTTATACTTATCTTGTATATTATTAGAATAATTTAGGTTGTAATTATCTTTCTCGTAACTTAGAATTTGTATGTTGCAAGTCTTGACTATTAGGAGTCATAAATTTTATCTTCTCTCCTTAATTAAAGTGGTTTACTTGCAAATATTCTTTCATTCTTTTGTAGGACTCTTTACAAGAAGAAATGTCTATATAAATATGAGTACTAGCTCTACAACTTCAACACGCTGAATACGCAAAGAGAATATGCAAACAGATCACAGTTTAGAGTTGAGAGCGATTTATTTGAGTAACAGCAAATCTACTCAAACGTAGACGTTACTTCTCGTGCTGCAACATTTGCACTAACATCCTGCTGAATAAATTATTTTTCTTCCATGATTTTGCATTTTTTGTAAAGATCAAATCTTGGAAATTGTGATTCTTAACTTTTGGAAGAGTAGTGCTGATTTAGAACAATCTTATTCGATAGAAGTTTTTCGTAGTCTTTACTTGTTTATGTTTTCATGTGTAATCATTGATATAATTTTTCTAGTAAAAATATTTTCGCCTTGAGACACGACTACAAGAACTTATTTCTTGTAGTTAAAAGTTTTAAAACATAGTATTTTGTTATTTTTAATTCCACTGCTATTTGTTTACACCCTACACAAAAAACATTTGATTTTTTTGATTGTTCTAATAGTTTTTCTATTTTTACTCATTAACAACTTAGCGAACCATGACTTGCTATTCTTTCAATTAGCATCATGAGCGGGCACTTGACAACACTAAGTGTTGATCCTGAGTGCAAGTTTATATGTTGGCACATTTTAGAAAAGATACGTGATGTTGGTCATCATCAAACAACGTCTGCTAAGTTGGCCAATTTATCAAAAAAGGTCCAAAAAAAGCTCGATCGGGCTTTTTTGCTGACATGGTGTGATTCTATACTTTCTTATTATTTTTCTTTAATTTTAAATATTAAATTAAAAATAAAAAATTGGGAAAATATTCATTTTGGTCCATTATATTGGTCAAATTATAGAAAAGGTACGTTAAATTGGTTATCATCAAATCATATCTACTAAGTTAACCAATTTATCAAAAAAGGTTCAAAAAAGCTTGATCGAATTTTTTTCTAACGTGGTATTATTCTATTTTTATTATTATTAATTCTCTATAATTATAAAAACTAAATTAAAAACAAAAATGTGTTTTGCTCTTCATTTTCTTTTTCTATTTTTCTTTTCTCTTTCTGTTAATCTAATTAATAAAATCTTAATCAATAAGAATTAATATAAATTATTTATAAATATAAAAATATAATATAAATATTAAAAAATATATAATAAATATAGAAATTTCAAAATTCATTTATAAGAGATATTCTCTTATATATTTATATATACTTTTCATTATTTTTTAAGATTAATTTTATATTCTTATATTTATCTCCGAGTTTGTTAATTTTGTATTAATTTTAATTTTAATTATATAAAAATCATATAAATTATTATATTAATTTTGTAATTTTTGAAGATTTATTTTATGTTCATATATTTATCACTGACTTTTTTATTTCTTATTAATTAAGATTTTATTAATTTGATTAAAAGAAAAGAAAATGAAGGCAAAACAGGATTTTGTCATCAATTTAATATTTAAATAAAATAAAAAATAATATAGAATCATGCCACGTCAGAAAAAAAATCCGATCAAAGTCTTTAAGGACCTTTTTTGATGAATTGGTTAACTTAGCATATATGAATTGATGATGGCCAATTTAACGTACATTTTCTAAAATGTGGCCAATATAATGGACCAAAATGAAAAATTTTCCCAGTTTTTTTTATTTTTAACTTAATATTTAAAATTAAAGAAAAATGATAAGAAAGTATTGAATCACGCCACGTCAACAAAAAAACCCGATCGGGCTTTTTTTGGACCTTTTTTGATGAATTGGCCAACTTAGCAGACGTTGTTTGATGATAACTAACATCACATACCTATTTTGGAATGTGGCCAACGTAGTGGACCAAAAATGAGAATTTCCCTAGATTTGCCTATTTGTTCTAAGTGTCGAACACCGTTTATTGAATATAATCTTGTGAGATTTAACTCCACTATTATTGCTACATGAGATGTGAAGGCTGAGGACCCCGCTGATGAGGACACCGAGGTGATGAAGGCATACAAGGAGTTATATCAAAGTTGGGTCAAGTTGTTTCAAAAGGCCAAATTTCTTACCAAGGATAATGAATGATTGAGTTATGAGACCGATGAGCTGAAAGCGTCTATTGCTCATTTGGAGATGCTTCTCACAACAAAAGATGAAGAACTTGGATGTAAAATCTAAACTTGACACTTCTCTTCAATCTCTGCAAAAGACAAGTACCATTAAGGATAGTACTCGATTCAAAACTCATATTTTTGTTAAATCAAAAGAAGCTTGTGAAACACCAAGTCAAAAATTTCTTAAAGCCTCTAAAAAAATTGAAATGCTGCAAGCATAAATATATCTGTCACCATTGCTTTATGTCTAACCATATTAGACCTTACTGTCGTAAACTTAAAGTTGAATCTGCTTATAAAAGATCTGCTAGTCCCGGTGTTGGTCAGTCCTACCAGTAACACCGACACCAACACCTCTCGTAAATTCAAATATGTTTGAGTTCGCAAATCTGGTGTGAAGTGTAATTTTCTTTATACTTCTTGTAAGCATATGATTGCAGGGTACTGCTATTTTGTCAGTAGTTGCTTGCATCATATGATGGGTGATCGTGAGTATTTGACAGATTTGGAGACATACAATGGGGAAAAAGTGATTTACGGAGGTGGAGACCATGGGAAAATCATCGGTAAATAGATGTTGAATGTTGAAGACCTACTGAAGCTTCACAATGTGCTTCTTGTTAATGGACGTATGGCTAATTTGATTAGCATAAGTCAATTTTGTGATAGTAATATGAATGTGAAATTTGATAAACAAAATATTTCAAAGTTTTTGATGATTCAAATGTTTATTTTCTTAGATACGAGGATGGCGAACAATTATTATCTTGTGTTTAAGGATGGTGTTGCACTTGTTAAACGTATGCGTACTAAGAGTCATGGTATATGAATCGAAATCATTACACTTACTTTTCTTATTAAAAATAAAAGTTCATCCGCAAGAGAACGGAGCGGTTATAAGTGATAAGTTTGACTCGAGTCGAATCTCTCGAGGAAGAATAATCGGAAGAAGATTTTGCATTTGGTTCACGAAAAAGCTACGCTAAACACTCGATCAAGTTTTGGTTTGAAAGTTGTAATAACTAAGACGGTGATTTAAATAACGATCAATGATATCAAAAACTTTGAAAAGTCTAAGAAAACGGGGGTCTAGGGCTCTAGAATCATCTCTACGATCAATAGGCATTTTATCGAACACTTAATCTACGAGCTGGGGTTGTTAATCCCAACTTGTATATTAAACACTCGGCAATCCCAATTGATGGTTCTAAACGATTCTAGGCACTAGACCCATGAGTTCTAACCAACAATCATCAAGCACCAACAATACAAACTCAACACAAACACAACTACGAATCAAGAACATCACAAATCCAACAAGAAAATTCATAATCAAAGCAAATAAGAAATTCGAATAATAAAAGCAAGGAAATGAAAGCTTACTAATTGATAATGGTGGGTTTCAATTTCCAACGAGAAAATAAACGTAATTCTACCAAGCTACGTCTTACATCCAAGTACTGATCAAGAATTTATTTTCTATTAAAACTAAAAGCTGGAAATTGAAATTGAAGAAAGAAATGAAGAAGAGAAATGGAGAACTCTTGGGTTTTCAAATCCTAAGAGGTTCAAGAACCTGGAATTCTAAGAAGAAAGTTCTATTTATAAGAGTGAAAGTGAGGGCAAAATAGTCTTTTTGCCCAAAAATGACAAAAAATGGTCTAACCATCGATGCTGGAAAATAGCCTCGTCGATGGAGCATCGATGTCACGTCGACTGGGCATCGATGGCGCATCGATGCACGCGTTGATCGATGGTTGTGCTTTACGGGTTCGAGTTGTGTTTTCATCAAATCTAGCCGGTTGTAATCCTCGGGAATGCTCGTAGGCTTGATCGACTACCCTAAAATAAAGAAAAGCAAAATAATATAAAATATATAAAAAGTAAAAGAGAAATACAAAAAATGCCAAAAAGATGACAAACACCACGAAATGCAAAATAAGGAAAAATGGGATAAAATACGACTAAAACCCGACTAATGCACATACGACAAGACACAAAAAAAAACAAAAAACAAAAACCACACACAAATATGTACAAATCAGTATAAAACCTATTTCAAACTCTACGTTTTTGAAAACTCAAAGAAGCTCAAACTCTTTGATATAGCATTTTAATCCTAAACCTCTTGAGTCTTTATAGTATTGTGTGTGTGTTCTAATTTTGGTCACTTTACTTCAAAATGTGTCAAAAATTTAGCTAGAAATAACTTTAATGTTGGTTTAAGTGATTGTGAGTCCAAGGTAGTAGAGACTTACCCTAATGTTGAGAAAAACTTGTTTTACAAAACTCTGGAGGGATAGGTCGTCACTCTATGTGCCGCTATTCAAGATGTTGGTGAGAATGTTGGCACACCACCACCAACATTCAGTACAGTATTTCTCGACTGCATTAATATTGGTTTAAATTCTAATATTTTTTCAGATGTAAGTACCCAACACAGTGATTGTGATATTTGTGTTAAACTTGATCTTGAGAACTCCCTTTTTTCATCTAACCCGTTAGATAAGGGTAAAACAAAACTTGACAAAGTTTTTTTATGGGTAATAAGTTTGACAAAATTGGTTTTGCTTTCATAAAACTTGTTTCTTAAAGAAAAGTGTGTCGAGTCTTCTTCCATACCAACTAGCATGAAGCATTTTTTTAAGCGAAAATCAAGTCCATGAAAATTTTAATTTATTTCTCATAGGCACATTAGAATCTATTTTGATGAACTGGAATTGATCTTGCTCAAAGATTTTTTGAATATTATTGTTGGTGGGAATGTTAGTGTTTTCTAGTAACATTCCCAATAACACTCGAACCACTTTAGTTAAGAATTCAGATTTCATTTTTGATGTCTACACCTCACTTGAGTCAATATTCTCTGGTCTATGGCTATTTTACAATGGTTTTCCCCGATACTTGTCGGGTATTTTGGATTATTTGACTAATTGTGAGTTTCGGAACATAAGTCCAATTTGTGTTTCTTTTGATCTTCATGATACATCAGTTGGTAAATGTACATTTAATGTTTATGGTTTACTCAAGCTTTATTATGTTTTTTAATACTAAAGGGCCTGTGGTTAATCACTTTAGTATAAAACAATGTTGTGATGATGGTTTAGATGTGAAGTTTGGTAAAAATTCTTGTGAGATGTTTGATGTTTCTAACACTTATTCTCTTGAAGGTATAAGAGCAACTGATCATTGTTACCTATTTCATAGTATACAATCTTGTTCTGTTTCCAATATCGATGTTCTTGGTTTATGGCACCAAAATATTGGGGATGTGAATTTGAAAATGATTAAAAAATTTGTTAAATTTGAAGCTGCTTATGTTTTACCCATTTAAACATTAAAGTTAGTAGTGTAAATTTTGCATGGCTAAATGGTAAACTAACTTATGATCATCGTCTCATGAAGAAGGGTTTTTTAGTCTCTGGTTATCTTACCTTGGATGTTGTCAATCCTATTGAATGTGAAAGTTGTATGGTATGAAGTACCATCTTCTTCTTTTTAATAACTTTTATTCATTTAGATTATGTTTGTTGATGAAAATTTATATAGTCTTGAATCACTTGAGTTTTACAAAAAAATGATTTTCAAAGTGTATGATTTGAGAGTCACCGAAATCCGATTGAGTCATCATGTGATTTTTGAGTATGTTTCATTCTTATTTGGTAGAGTGGGATTTTCTCGTGAGTTTTCTTGCACCTAGGGTTAGGTGTGTTGGACTTATTTTGAATGGACACTATGTTGCAACTAAGGTTGATTTCAAAATTTATTTATGGTTGTTCTTGGAATTTCTGACATTTATACTTCTTGTATATATAATCTTCGAATAAGAATGGTCATCTTTAGTGCTCCATTTAACGATTTCTTGTGACATGTAGGGAAGATTATTCTAATTTAGTAATTTTTTTAACCTTCCTCTTTTTTTGATGTACACGTGTCTTCCTCAGACCTGTATGTATTTCACAAGATCGTTGTGGATGCTCTTGAAAGAGTTTTGCAAGATGTGTTGCCAAATGTTCCAACATTTGGACCAACACCTGTCACGATTGATTTTCAATCTAATTATGCGGATGCTTTTCATTCTCACGCCGAGGATGTTGTCCAGAACAATTATGCTAAATCAGACATTCCGAAGTTCGGTGTTGTTGCAGGTGTTCCAACACTGGCAGTAAAATTCAAAGTTGCTGAAGCTGAAACTGTGTTTGATGTTGATTTTATTGTTTCTAACACTATTCCTACTGAAGAGGCAGTGATTACATTCAGGAAGATGGTAAATACACGTTGTACATTGTCGAAATGTACTACGGTAAGATCTCTCCATTTTCCACTTTCTTTTGAACTTAGATATGATAAGTGCTTTGAATTAAGAGAGTTTGTGTTTTGTTGCAACAACATGATTTTATGGTGTGTGTATGAACATGTTAACTTGTCTTCTCTATTAGGAGAACTTGAGTTTATGATACTTTGTGGTTGTTCCCAGTTATTTTGGTTTTTCAAAACTGTTAAAGGGAACAGTTCACTTGGAAACACATTAACTATTTTTGTTGATAACTCTAATGCGACTGATATATCAAAGATACTTGTTCAACACTCTCGTACAAAACTCATTGTTTTCAATTTCACACTATACAAGATTTATTTGAGAAAGACATTATTCGCATGGAGTATATTAACACCGAAAATTAGTAGGTAGACATTAGCACCAAGACATTAGAGTATGAGGGGTTTTCTTTAAGAGAATCTCTCTATAGGTGGTCTGTATGAGTGTCGTCCTGCATGTTTAGGGATGAAAATAAACCTGGTTAAAATAGGGACTCGCCCGTCCAGCCCCGACGGGGATGGGGATTAGCCGCTTTAAGCGGGGATGGAATTGCTTGTTTTTGCGGGGGCGGGTAGGGGGATGGGTATAATGTTCTCCCCACCATGTACCCGTCCCCGTTTGACACCCCTTTCAAACCCGCATATACTATTATTTAAATATTTGTTTTTTTTTATATTTTGAACCATTTTTAAATGTAATAGACTAAATGTTTGTCATGCTATTTAGATTTTCTTGTAATTTTCTTTTTTTATATTTAAGTAGACCTAAAAATCAAGCTCCGTAATATTTTTTTAGTTTTTCAAGTAATAAAATGTAGGCGGGTACAATCGGGTACGAACCGGGTATACGGACGGGGGCGGGTGATTGGGTATTGCGGGCGGGGGCAGGGGCAGGGATACCCGCTTAGTATAAGGGGGGGGGGGGGGGGGGGGGGGGCCGAAGCGGGGATGGGGATGAATTTTTTCAAGCGGGGAACGGGGGCGGGGGTAGGCCATACCCGCCCCCGCCCGCCCCCATTGCCATACCTATGCATGTTGCAGCATCTAACTCACATTTGTCGTAACACAGTATATTAATTTTTTATTTTTATTTTTGTATATCTTTTTTAGGCATTCCTTTCATAAGTATCCAGCTGCTTAACATTCTTTACCAAAGCGTGTTGTCTAAATGGGTTGAAAGCTTAGAAAATAATTGTGGGTTGTCTTTCGCAGAAACGTGCGTTTCTCCCGGTTCTTTAAAAATGAATATCTTGTATTATGAAGGAAGTTCTAGACATCCTAAAAGGGATGAAGAATAAATTATTAAATCAAATCAATGATCAATGTGATCTTATGAGATGCTTATTTTATTTATGTTGCTGCAAAGTGGAGGTACTACGATTCCTGGACATAAAATACATAATCTGCATATGTAACTTAAAACATTAACTGGGTAAAGGATTTTCAATTCATCGACTTTGTGGACGAATGTCATCTAGGATGTCATCACATCCGAGATTGTATTGTGTAGTAATTGTGTTCTTACCAAATTTGTTTGTGAAAATTTTCTTTATCATAATTTTAGTCATAATTTAAGGACATGCATCACTTGGTGATATTTGTCTATTTGTTGAAATTGGCTCCCGTGTGCAAAGTATGGTAGTGAATTTCTTCTCCGTTTGAAAGATTTGAGTGACTTGGATCTCGTGTAGTATTATATATATTTGTGTTGGATACGACTGAATCGATACAATGTGTTTCATATCTTACTGTGACTCGTGTCAAAGGTAGACTTTGTTCCCTTAGTAAGTTTGTTTTCCATATCATAAGGTATTTTAATCTATGTATGATTCCTTGTTTGATAGGATTCTTATGGTTCTATAAGTTTTATGAACTCTTTGGTTTATTATATCTATTTGTGGCTTCTCATTATCACACACACGATTCACTTAGATTTTCAAATATTTGTGAACGTTTGTTTAGATGGTGTAATTTTCGTGATTTACATATTTAGTGCAAGAATATTTATAATGTTTTTAGATGTCAATTAAATTTCTCGAAGCTTAAGTAAGAGTTATCCACTTCCACCTCTATCGTCGTCCTGCTTAGCTCTGCCACCGTGTCTAGATTTCCACTCAATCCATCATTGCCATACTCAACTGCTTTGATCATTACTAGATCTGTCGTACAAGATGTGTCAAAGGGTGTTGCAGCATTTGGGGTAACATCTTTTGAACCTAGGTGTCTATTTTGTCTTTTGTCCTTATTTCACCACCTCCAGATACTTAATCACCACCGACTAATACTGCTCAGACCGTTGAGCCTACTTCGTTACCGTCTTACTCTCTGGCTATTCACTCACCACTACAGGTGCTTGTTTCATCCACTACAGTAGTGTATATTGCCGAGCAAACCAAAGATTTTGTTATCTTATTACCCTTTCACAAGTATAATGAGATCGATGTAGAGCATCCTCCAACTACTTTGCGCTTATTCATGAATCTCTGAAGACCATCTACACGCTTTCTTCTTGCAAGTCCAAATGCCTCCTTGTCTATGGGCTTAATGGTTTGAGTTCTTTAGCTCTATTGATGGTGTTCAAGAGGAGAGATTTCGTTCTCTGGAAGAAGAGAAAGAATTATGGAGGGCATTCAAATATAGGAGGAGATGTCACCGCTGATGTTGGTACGAATGTTAGTGTTGGTGTTATTAACACCCATGCCAGTTCTGATTTTCCAAATATCGCTGCATGTTACTGGTGACACTTATGATGATTCGGCACCAAATTTGTTCTTGGAGGTTAGGTTCGATTTTTCTAAATTCAAATACCTCACATTTTATGGCATGGTACACTCTTTCTTCTACTATAACGGTCTTTAGCCGGATTGATGGTGGTAAACCTATTAGCCATGTATTTGTCACGTCTCTTTATAAAGGGCAAGGGCATTATTTTTTTGTTCCTCTAGCCTTCGGTTGAGTATTATTCTTAATATCTCAAGTAATGAGAAATTTACTTCCGAGGATGTTTCTGGACTGCCCATGCGTACTTTTGATGTTGTTGATAGTTATCCCATGGATAATAAGGTTTGTTTTATATATAAAGATGTTGCTGCAGTTGCTATTGTAGGTGTTACTGGATATGTTGTTGAGGATGTTTCAACACCCGATCCAACATTCAGTTTCGATTTTGATATGGGTAACATCTTTTCTGAACCTTTTTATTCGAGGGTTGCTTCTGTTAGGTTTGTCTCATTTTTGATGATCGCTCCTTGAATAAAGAAAAACGTAGGCACCAAACGTCTTTTTTTTTTATTTTAAATTGAACAAATCTCTTGAGCATCGTTATTTATTGCTTAATGTGGTTGATATTGTGCATTTTAAGGTTTTTATGGTGTATGAGTTCTATTCCAATCTGAGTGATGAGGTTTTTAAAATGTCGGTCATTTAATTTCAGTTGAGTCTATGTACGTGATTAGCGTAGATTTGTCCTTATTTTTATTAGCTTTTTAGTTCTTTTTCTATTTTTTTTGGTATAAGTTGGATGATTTAAGTTTAATTCCGTATTTTTATATTTCCAGCTTATTTTACCGCATTTTGATCAAAATCGATGAGAATAGGTGATTATTCATTGTTTTTCACCTTACAACTAAGTAACCGGAAGAGTTCAGCGCGTAAATAGATGAAGTTCGATGTATAAAGGAGGAGAATGAGCTTTTCGGTGAATGAGTAGCAGAAAGATCGAGGGAAATGAGACGCACTCTCAGTCGCGATGACGCAGATTCTGCACGCGATGGTCGACACTCCGACGATGCCAAGCCGACGCAACTCTCTGAAGCGTCGATCCAAGAGAGCATCTGTCGACGCCAAGTCGACGCAACTTGCTGTTGCATCGATCCATGACAACACCAGTCGACGACCCCGCCCAGTCAGCGTCGACGCTGAGCTCCAGCACGCGTCGGTCGATGCGACGTCGACGTGGCTGCCCAGAAATGCATTTTTAGGGTTTCTTGCGTGTCAAGACATGTTATATCTATAAATACCCTTCATATTTCGGTTTTTTTGAGAGGGAGACGACTACCAAAAAGCAGAGACAACTACGTAGGGTTAGATAGCATAGAAACAACGCATTTACACACTGCGTTACGAAGTTGGAGATCGAGATTGAAGATTCAAGTCCGTACGATTCAAGATTCACTTCAATTCGAGATTTTCGCCTCAACTCTGGAATAGCTGGAGATTTTTACCTCTTTCAATAGTTACAATAAGTTTTCTAAACTCTTAGTTAATTTTGTAGTTAATTTCCTAGTTAATTTCGCAGTTAAATTCTTAGTTAAATCCAATATCCAAGCATGAAACGATTAAACTAATTAAACTAGTTCTAGAATTAACTAAGAATTTAACTAAGCAATTAACTACGAAATTAACTAAGAGTTTAGAATACTTATTGGAACTAGTAAAAGCAATGAAAATCTCCAGCTATTCCGGAGTTGAACGTTGATCTTGGTTGAAGATTGAATCCCGAACGTGAATTTGATATTTCGGACTCGTCGTTCTTCGATCCTTGATCTCGGTCTTCAAATCTCGTTATGAGGTGTGGAATTACGTTTATTCTAAGCCCAAAATACTCTAGGTAGTCGTTTCTCTCAAAAATCCGAAATATGAAGGGTATATATAGATATAGCATGTCTTGGCGCACAAGAAACCCTAAAAATGAATTTCTGGCCATCACGTCGATGTCGCGTCGATCGACGCGGGCTGGCTCTCGGCGTCGACGCTGCCTGGTGCTCGCGTCGACTGACGCGGTCATGGATCGACGCAACAGAGAGTTGCGTCGACTGAGCGTCGATCGACGCACTCTTGGATCGACGCTTCAGAGAATTGCATCGGCCTTGCGTCGACTGAGCGTCGATTGTCGCGGGTAGAGACTCGCGTCGACGTAGCGTCGACGCTTGCGTCGATCGCCGCTACTGAGGCTCAGTCTCATTTTCTCGATTTTTCTGCTACTCGTTCACCGGAAAGCTTGTTCTCCACTTTTGAACATCGAACTTATCTAATTACACGCTGAACTCTTCCGGTTACTTATCTGTAAGGTGAAAAACAACGAAATATCACCTAATTGCATAAATTATGATCAAAATACGGTATAATAAGCTGGAACTATGAAAATACGAAATTACTCTTAAATTATCCAACTTATACCAAAAATAAATAGAAAAACGTACTATAAAACTAATAAAAATAAGGACAAATCTACTCTAATCAACTACCCCACGCTTAATTGGTTTGTTTGTCCTCGAACAAACGATAAATTCAAAGTATAACTAGAATGAAAATAAGTTCAAACAAAGAGTCGTGTTGTGCTACATACTTAATTTTGAAAATATAAGTACAAATCACGCAACGCCAAACACTCCACCTATATTACATTGTCGCTTCAAAATCAAATTCATGCATCCTCTCAAAAGGGAAATATATATGGGTGTTCACTCAAAAACACTCAAGAATTGCTGCATGGGACGTGTATACACTCAAATCATACAATTACATGCACAGTAAATAAGCACGGAAAATCAATCTCTTCTCAATCGCAAATTAAGTGTGTTATCAAAACTAAGAATCGGTAAGGTCTTTACAGGTTGTAATGTAAGGCTTTTTGGACGGGTGTGGAATATATAAGTCGTGTGGCTAAATCGCTCACTCAACCTAATCTAATCAAGAAGAAAATTGCTTCACCTCGCTCAAAAATAAAAACCTCACTTAACTCTCTAAACGTAGCCTTAAGATTAGGCTATTCCTCAACTCGAAACTCGTAAACCAACTGTAAGCTCAAACCACTTAAAAACAATTGAAGCTTATAATGTGCTTCTTATACAACTCTTTTGCCCCTTAAACATAAGGCTTCATAAAATAAACCATAAAACTCAAGCCTTAATAAAGCGCGTAGGCAATGATTAAAACAATTCACTAGACTCACCATTCTTTTATTTTCTTTTTTTTTATTTAATCCCCTTTTATTCTTCTTCTTCTTCTTCTTCTTCTTCTTCTTCTTCTTCTTCTTTTATTTTATATATATTTTTTTGATGGTGGTCCTTACTTACAAAATAATAAATTCCTAATAAAAATTTCCAAGACTCAAATAACCAATAAAAATACGAACTCCTACCCCACGCTTTTAATGGGTTAGTAGGGGTCAACTCAACAAAATCACACATGGCTATAGGCATGGATTATTTAGCTATGATTGGCTCATTCGGAATTTATAGTGACTAATATATATGAATATGGCCGGAATAGGGTTTTTTCTGTGCCTTAACCTCATTTTCAAAATCGACTACACACAGCGATTTCAAAGAGATATCAAGACTGAAATTTATTCAAGCGCATGCAAAGATGATGATCACTCAGGCTACTCACAGGATTTTTGCATGAAAAAGTTTTGAATTGACGCTGCTTTTAAGGTTTGCGAAATCAATTGCGTCCAAGTACCATTTTATAATAAATAATAATAAATTTTTGAAATTTTATGCACTTATGCACGCTCAAAAGACAAGAACTTCAAATCAAACTTAATTAACTTCGACAGGCAAGCCATACAAACATAATTAAGCGTAGAAATAGAAATTAATCATGTTTAAGCATATAATTATTACAGGCCATGTATTAAAAATTACACAATTAAGTAATACAAATCACACTCGACCACCCCCCTCTCTAAAAATCTCGGCAATCTCCTGATTGCCACAAATACATCAGAAATCAAAAAGAGGAAGGAAAAGAAAACATCCCTGAAATAAAAAGGTCGAGCCGCTACTCGTTGATTTGTGCAATCGGCCGCTTCTTCAACGTACGTGATGTGAAATACCCTAAGAAAAACAAAACAAACAAAAGCAAAGAAAATAACAATTTTTTTTTGGATTTTCGTTTTTCATTTTTTTTATATAAAAGCATAAAATAAAGATACAAGATTTTAGAACTCGCGGGATCCATCGTCCTCGGGGTTTTCATCGATGTCATGCTCGGTTGGGGATAAGCCGCCTCGAACCGTTCCTCAAGGCTCGAAATGCGAGCGCGCATCTTCCTCAAGCTTCGACGGTTTTGCTCGTGGTTCGCGTCGATCTTGTCGTCGATGATTTGGAGCTTGTCGAACATCTTCAATTGAAATGCCCAGTTTTCCTCGAAAAATTGGCCCCAATCGGGGCTCGGGCCCGAAGTGGTGCGTGGGGCCATCTCCATATCGTCATCCTCGTCGTCACGTTGAGACGAGGATCCTCCTTGATTCGAAGACCTCACTCGGGGTGCGGGTGCACGCGATAAAGGAAGTGAAGTCGTCCCGAGTGGGCTAAGTCTGTTTTCGGCCGGATCAAACCCAAAGTGACGGGCGAGGCCGGTAATGTATGGTGCGAAGGAAAGGAGTGGCGTCTTGCTTCCCGGCGTACCCTTGGTAACATTGTAGAGTCCTTGCAAAATCAATGGGTATAGCCGGACTCGACGACCGTCAACAAGACATTGTAGAACGTAGAGCTCGGACTTGGTCGCGTAGGTGGCCTCGTTTTTGCATAAAATTATGTGACCGAGGATCTTGTAGGCGACGTGGAGGGCTTCGTCTTGAATTTTTGTGCAAGGGAATCGCTTGCAATCGCCCGTGTTTCCCCCGATTATCATCCCCCCAAAAGAGGCTAAATCGAAGCCTTGAGCTCCCACTGGGTGGTCCCCTTCAGTCGGGAAACCAAAAATGTTGCCGAACATCTCCTCATTGTGAACATTGTTCCCACCTAGCCTACGTGTGAACGTCTCATCGTTCTGGATCACCAAAGTAGAAAAGAATTCGAGCATAAGCTCGCCAAATCCGGGGAGGTGCATTTGGGCGAAGTACCCACACCCGAGGCCATCGACATAGCGGGAAAGTTCGGTGTGGTGTTTCGAACCGTTCGAGGCCTCCTCCTCAAGTCCATTGACGTTCAAAGTCCGATGAGTCGCAAACCCCCATTTTTTAATAAGTTTAAAAGTGTCCCCTTCCTTTTTGTCGTAGATAGGGAACGGTGCTCCACATTTTCCCGAAACATCCTTATGTTTTCCCGCTTGAGACATTATCAATCAATACGAAGTGCAACGGGAATGAAAAATCTTGAAACTAAAACTTTTTGCTTCTTTGGGAAATTTTGTCGAACACTTGGCGTGCCTGTTCAACCAACTAAGAACTCAAGCAATCCTTGCACCAAAATCTTCCCAACACAACCAAACAACAATAATATATATCCCAAGAGAGTTTCAAGTGAAGTACCTGAATGATTGTAGCCCGAATTTGCCCATTTCTGGAAAATTGAAACTTGCCCCGGAATTGCTCCAACTCTTTGTAGCTCATTTTTGGGATATCGGCTTGTATGTAAGTAGGTTGATCAAATTTCTGGGCAATGTGGTGTGTGAGACGAATTGTTGTGGGTTGGTTATGGATGTTTGTAAGAATTTGAGGAAAGAATTTTTTTTTTTGAAGAAGGAAGGAAAATTTTAAAGTTAGGGATTGAAAAGTGAAAGAAAAGGGGGAGAGTGGCGATTTTAAGGCGTTTTTTCTGGGTTTTTCGCGGGTCAAGATGCATATGGGTCGGGTTGGTCGGGCAAATCCGGATTTAAAGCACATCTGGGCCGGGTACGGGTTCGCATCGACGTTGCGTCGATCGACGCGAGCCAGATCGACGCTACAGAGAGCGATTTCTCGGTAGGTGCGTCGACGCCGCGTCGATCGACGCGAGCAGCCTTGGCATCGATGCGGGCGGAATTCTGGGTCGATTTTTTTTCTTCGCTTGTTTGATCAAATTTCCTCGTTCGAGTCCTTCCATCTGTTCTAAACAAATAAAAATCAAAATGAAAAATTAAATAAATTGAAAATAAAATACAAAAGGATACAAAACGCTCGGGTTGCCTCCCGAGAAGCGCAAATTTTAACGTCGCTTGCTCGACACTATCTTGTTCGTTTAATTCCAACCGTGTGGTGGATCTCCGGACTCCACCAACTCGTGACCGTGATTCTTCTTTCTTCCATCATGAGAAGGCTTCAGTCTATGCTTGTGAACTTGAAAAGATGAATTTCCAACCTCATCATATAACGTGGCTACTCCATACTCGTTTGATTCTTTTATTAAGAACGGTCCGCTCCATGCAGCTCCAAAATTAGCTGGGTCATACTTACGTTCGTGATTATACAGTACTAATTCCCCAACCTCATACTGCAAGTTTTTGACTTTCTCAGCGCGAACCTCTTTTGATTTCTTCTTATTCCTCGTCCATTCGTCGAAATATGCCTCGCCCTTATTCATTGTATGCAAAAAAAATTTGGTAGGGCCGAGGGAACCGTACCTTGAGCGACTTATTAGTGGCTTTAACTCCACCCTTTGCTCAAATTTATGTGCTTTGCTCTCCATATCTAAGTCATCTAGAAATTCTTCTACGATATCGCGTATGTCAATACCTAGTAACTCGATCAAGTCCTCCCTACTTAAGTGCATCTGGTCTTCAAACTCCTCATAATCCTTGCTTGAATCAACTAGTGTATCTCCTCACTCGATAGAAAATCCGGTGGCGTCCCCATCGCTCAATTTGTTCAAAGTTGCAATTCCTCTTAACTCGTGGACACACGATGTAACGGGGTCAACGAAAGAACAATCATCTAAAAAGGCAGGGGAGGGAGTGTTTTGAATATCTTTTAGATAAAATGTCACTGTTTCACCCAAAACGGTCATTGTCATCCTCCCTTTGTGAATATCAATCAGAGTATGGGAGGTAGACATAAACGGGCGCCCCAATAAAATGGTATGCTCCGTGCTCTCAGTCGGTACTTCGCCAATGTCCATAACCACAAAATCAACCGGAATCACGAGCTCTCCAACTTGTACTAAAACATCCTCAACTATCCCCAAAGGTAGTCGAATTGAGCGATCATCCAACTGTAGGCACATGGTTTTCGGTTTTAGAGGTCCAAGATCAAATTCTTGATAAAGCGAATACGGCAGTAGATTTACTCCAGCTCCAAGGTCCAACATCCTTTTTGCTATTTGTCCATTAGCCAATGAAATAGTGATGCAGAAACTTCCAGGATCGCATTCCTTGGGTGGCAATGGCTTCTTAAAAACCGCGCTAACTTCCTTCGGCAATGTTACGTATTGATTCGTCGCCAAACGTCTTTCTTTCGAGGCAAGTTCCTTGAAAAATTTAACGTAGGCAGGCATTGTTTTGATTACCTACAAAAGTGGTAGGTTGATATTGACATTCTTCAAGAGGTTGTATAGCTCTATGAACCTCTTGTTCTCTTTCGCTGGACGCAACCAGCTCGAAAAAGGAACAACATCCTTAATTTGCGTCATTGATTGCTTCGGCAGTGATGGTTCGTCTTTGCCAAGGGTGGTGTTCGGAATCGTCCCTTGAATGAATCCAGGAACATATCTATTGATGGATTTATGTAGCTTGTCTACTGGTGTAGAGATAATTTCCTCATCCTGGTCCACTATGCCATTGTCGATCTTCTTCCCACTACGAAAGACATGAACCGTCGATGCTTGTTCTGTCTGACTTGGGAGATTGTCCTTCTCCTTGTTTGACCTCGCAATGTCAGTTTCTAGTTGTCCCATAGTTCTATCCATCCTTTCCATGTTTTTAGCTAGATCATGCACTATTCCAGAAACATGGTCAATTCCGTTCACCTTCTTTGAGAGTTCATCTATCTTTGCGTTCACCTTTGTAAGTCCCTCTCTATTGCTGATTGTCTCGGCCACTTGATTTTGCTGCCAAACTAACAGTTGATCATTTGGTTGATCCGTATTAGACGCCTACCCTTGTGTATGAAAATTATTTTGTGGCGGTGGTGCTTGCGAATATGGTGGCGGGTACTGCGGATCGGGTGGCATGTAATTCGGACTTCCTGGGCCCCATTTAAAAAGAGGATTCTCACGTTGTGGGGTGTACTTATTTTGGTTTGAATAATTCTGAATTGCATTGACGTCTTCTTGCTGCACTATGTTGTTTGGACACTCGTCTGCTAAATGCTGAGGAGATCCGCACTAGATGCATGCTGCAGTATTCTTCTGTGTAGCGGCCTTGGTTGCCCGCTCGGCTTTCCAAGTAGCTAATTTTTCATCAAATATCTCCGCACACTTTCCCTTGACTAACTTGCCGTCATCTAAATCAGGATCGGGGATGGAAATCTCATTAACCTTCATTTTACGAGGCCGAGAGTTGGTTTGTCTAGATTTCTCGCTTTGCTTCTCCAACACCCGTCTCGCCTCGGTGGCTGTCAAGTCTCCAAAATCTCCTCCTGCCACTATCTCTACTTCTCGTTTCCCATGGTCTAATAATCCATCGAAGAAAAACTGGTTAGTCATCTCCATAGAATAGTTGTGGTGGGGGCAATCTTGTAAAAGCGTCTTGTAACGCTCCCGCGTTTCATGAAATAGCTCTCCATCCAACTGTTCAAAGGTGGCAATTTGCCTCCGAAGATGCACCGTAGTTTGGGCCGAATAGTATTGATTTAAGAATTTCTCGCTGATCATATCCCAGTCAGTCAACGAACCAGGCTCTAGGGAGAGTAGCCATGACTTCGCCTTGTCCTTCATGCTATACAGGAAGCAAATCATTTGCACCTCCTCTTGGTTGAGGCCATGAACCACAAATCTTCCAACCTCATCAACAAAATTGTTCAAAAATGCTAGAGGGTCTTCATTAGCACCTTCGTGAAAAGTCGGGAGTAAATTAAGTTGGTGCTGTTCGATCTCCACTTCCCTTGCGGTTGGTCCAAGAACAATAGCGGACCTAAAAGGTACAACCTTTGGTCGCGCCAAATCACGCTGTCTAGGTGCTCGATCTCCCCTTGGTTCCCTAACTTGGTCATTAGCTCTCTCGTAGTGATCGTCATATGCATAATGGTTCTCGCGCTCGTATCTTCTTCCGAAGTTATTTTGCTCGTAACCATGATCTTGATTCGCCAACCAAGCATTTACATGCCTCTGATTGTTAGCATACGCATTACACTGCAGAAGGTCCTCATTCCTAAATGCCACGTTCTCAATGTTGTGTTGACGCATGACATTGTCATTTATCTCTTCGTTTTGCCTCATATTTGCCATGTTGGGTTGGTGATTGACTATGTTGTGCTGCTGGTTCACTCCTTCATTTCTCCCTGCATCTTGTCTCGCATTCTCCACGTTTTGCTGATAATTAGCCCAATAGGCTCGGGGTTATGGTTGTCCTTACAAAACGATTGGCTCACTCCCATACCAATTTTGAATCGGGCGTGGAGGTGATCTTGGTGGGGAATCATTGCTTCGAATCGATTGTTCTCCTAACATCGTGTCGGGAACTTGGTCGCAAACAAAATCAGTCGCTGCTAAAGAATCATTCTCGGAAATAAAAGTGGGTCTTGGTCTCGGTGGATTTGAACTGTGGATGTTGTCAATGAAAGGTGCAAGGTCGCGTTGAAGTGATCGCCTTCCTTGCATAAACTCAACAACACATCAACGTACCAAATGGCAAAGACCAAGTGCGAAAAAAAATAAAAAGAAACTAATAACTTAAAATGAAAAATATCCTATATTCCTACTCGTTGCTTCCCCGGCAACGACACCAAAATTTTGAACCAAACTTTTGTGCACCCCAATTATAGATATTCAAATTAAAACACGTAAGTTTGCTCGCAAGAATACAAAAAACTTCTAGGGTGATGAGTTTGACTCGAGTCGAATCTCACGAAGAAATAACTGTTCGGTCTTTTGGATGTTTTTCTCAAATTACGAAATAAAATACATGTACATTTGGGGTTTTAAAAAATTTTGAATTGATCATTATAAACTAAAGCAGTAATTAAACTAAGGGTAATTGAACTAATTATTCTAAACTATATTATCAACTACGAGCAATAATTAAATTATCAATAAAACGCTACAAAGATTTAAATCTAATTAACGAATCTAAGAACATGAATATAAGAAACTACCATGAAGCAATTGTATCGTACGAATCTAAAAACGAATAATTAAGCATAAATCAACTCGCATAAATAAACTAAATAAATCCAATATCCAAGCATGAAACGATTAAACTAATTAAACTAGTTCTAGAATTAATTAAGAATTTAACTAAGCAATTAACTATGAAATTAACTAAGAGTTTAGAATACTTATTGGAACTAGTAAAATCAATGAAAATGTCCAGCTATTCCGGAGTTGAACGTTGATCTTGGGCGAAGATTGAATCCCGAACGTGAATTTGATGTTTCGGACTCGTCGTTCTTCGATCCTTGATCTCGGTCTTCAAATCTCGTTATGAGGTGTGGAATTATGATTATTCTAAACCCAAAATACTCTAGGTAGTCGTGTCTCTCAAAAATCCAAAATATGAAGGGTATATATAGAAATAGCATGTCTTGGCGCACAAGAAACCCTAAAAACGAGTTTCTGGCCGTCACGTCGATGTAGCTTCGATCAACGCGGGCTGGCTCTCGGCGTCGACGCTGCCTGGTGCTCGCGTCGACTGGGCGGGGGCATCGACTGACGCGGTCATGGATCGACGCAACAGAGAGTTACGTCGATTGAGCATCGATCGACGCACTCTTGGATCGATGCTTCAGAGAATTGTGTCGGCCTTGCGTCGACTGAGCATCGATCGTCGCGGATAGGGACTCGCATCGACGTAGCGTCGACGCTTGCGTCGATCGACGCTACTGAGGCTCAGTCTCATTTTCTCGATTCTTTTTGCTACTCGTTCACCGGAAAGCTCGTTCTCCACTTTTGAACATCGAACTTATCTAATTACGCGCTGAACTCTTCTGGTTACTTAGCTGTAAGGTGAAAAACAACAAAATATCACCTAATTGCATCAATTATGATCAAAATACGGTAAAATAAGCTGGATATGAAAATATGAAATTAAGCTTAAATTATCCAACTTATACCAAAAACAAATAGAAAAACGTACTGAAAAACTAATAAAAATAAGGACAAATCTACTCTAATCACATGAGAAAGAGTTGATTTTGAAGCTACCGCTACTGTACCAAAGGAGAGTGCTTCTTTACTTTGGGTTGTTATCTCTCTTTATAGAGATACTTTTATTTGGTGGTAGTTATTTCTAATTGCTGCTTGATTGATTTGTGATCTTTGATTTTCTGATTTTATAATGCAGTAAGTTGGGGGGAATATTTAGATGATTATTCAAGTTTTATACTTGTGATTCTCATCATGTGTGTTTTGGCAAAGAAAGACAAAAGTGAGTAATTGAAGGAAATATTTTGGTTGAGTTCTAATAGAATTAGGAGTCTAATATGTTGTTTGATACATATGAGACTAATAAGACTTTTATTCCCTTTAGAAGTTTATTTTATCTAGATATTTATTCTAAATGTTATTTTATACATATATGATTAATAAGTCTTTGGTATTCTTATTTTGTCAAGATATTATTTTGATTTTATTGTCAAATTTATTAGTTATTAATTATTTAGGAAATTTTTTATACTTATCTTATTTGGTATTTATCTTGTATATTATTATAATTAGTTTAGATTGTAATTATCTTTCTTCTAACTTAGAATTCGTAGGTTGCAAGTATTGATTATTAGGAGTCATAGTTTTTATCTTCTCTCCTTAATTAAAGTGATGTACTTGCAATGTATTATGTAAATATTTATTCCCTCTTTTGTAGGATTATTTACAAGTAAGGATGTCTATATAAACATGAGGACTAGCTCTACAACTTCAACACGTTGAATACGCAAAGAGAATGCACGAAAAGATCAGAGTTTAGAATTGAGAGTGATTTATTCAATCAACAACAAATCTACCCAAACACAAACGTTACTGCTCATGCTGCAACATCTGCACTAACATTCTGTTGAATTAATTATTTATCTTCCATACTTTTGCGTTTTTTGTTAAGATCAAATTGGAGATTGTGATTCTTAACTCCTGGAAGAGTAATGCTGATTTAGAACAATCTTACTTGATAGAAGTTTTTCGTAGTCTTTACTTGTTTATGTTTTCATGTGTAATGGTTGATACGATTTTCTAGTAAAGATAATTTTTCCTTAAAGCACGACCACAAGGATTTATTCCTTGTAGTTAAAAGGTTTAAAACCTACTATTTTATTATTTTTAATTCCGCTATTGTTTGTTTACACTCTGCACAAAACACACTCGGTTTGTTTGATTGTTCTAATAGTTTTCTATTTTTATTCATGAACAACTTAGCGAATTAGGTTTTCAATTCTTTCATAATAAATGGAGGGTTATTCTAAAACCTGACCTTAACCGTTGTGTTGAGAAAACAAAACTCTGTTTGCCATAACTGTTCATATATCAACACCTTGTTTGGACAAAAAAAAAATCTAATCTCGAATCTTAATGATCTACAACATATCTACATCTATGAGATCTGTAATCGTTGTTTTGAATCCATCTTCTGAAAGCATCATGTAACTCACTCCTACACTTGTATCACACTTGGAATTCACAAGCGAGTTCTGACTCTAAGATGCCAAACGGAGTGTAAAGGGAGTTTTGAAGGGCAGTTAGGCTTACAACAATCCTCTCGAACGAAATCAGCACATAACAAACTTTTACACAAATTGATCAGCGTTTACTGCCATTTTTGAAACAAATATATGGAAAATATAATAATGCCAATAAAAACATAATAAGAAAGGTGAAAAAAGCGAGGAAAATAACTATCACAAAGATATGTTTCTCAGCGGAAAACCAATTATTTTTAGCAGGAGTATCCAAATAATTACGTAAGAAATTTTCACTATTATTTTCTCTCCTAACCCCCCATTATATGTGAACCTAGGGACTAATTTTGAATGTAGATCTAATCATTTGTGTGGACCAGATCTTTTCTGTTTTTTAAATTCATTAAATTATAAATATGGAAGGACAAGGGGCTTTATGTAATCTTACAAAGGCTCTTAATCACATTAAATACCAAACCAATTTTGCCATCAAAACCTACCCGTCTATTACCCAAACCCCCTTACCTTCCCCAAATCACAACCCTAGAACCCAGCCTCTTTTCTCCAAACCCGTCTGCACCCTTTATTTCTTAATTTTCCTTTCTTCTCCGAGATTCGCAACCAGGAAAGTCGGTGCAGCAATGGTGATGGCGAATCGGCCGGCCACACGACGGAGGAGCGGCACCAATGGGGCGGCGGCGTTTAGGCGACGTTCTATCTCCACCATCTCCGAAGCGCACGGTGGATTTTCCTTCTCCAAATTCAAAAATCAGCGACGGCAATCGGTGCAGCCAGTACCTCCGGCGACTCCTCACTCCAGGCGTGGCTCGACTGGGTTTGGGTATGATCGGGTGGAAGTTCTTCCCCAAACTTCAGAAATCGGCACCGGCGAGGACCTCTGCTTTAATTCTTCCATGGCGGTGGCTCGGCGAAAGGAGAACGGCGGCAGCGACTACGGGGAAACTTCACGGCGTAGGCGACAACACCTCGTGATGGGACCAGGTCTGATCAGTTGCAGTTTGAATGGGGTTTTGGTTGTCGATCGGGCAACGGCAGAACTTCTAGGCGATGTGAAGCCATGGTCGGCAGTGGCTGATGAGTTTGCTTCGTCGGCGTCTGAGAGTTGATTGTCTACCTCGACTCTGGCAGTGGGGTCGTTGGGTGGTGGTGATTTGGATTGTCGTGGTTGATTCGGAGGGCTGCGGTGGTTGATTTGGACAGTTGTGGTTGGTTGTGAGATTGGCGGTAGGGGGTTTAGATCCTTGGTTTGCCGGCTGTCCCTCGACGGCTCTGGATTTTTGTCGAACACGGTTCGACGGGGGTTGTTGGGTAGAATCCTTGCCAATCGGAAAAAGCAGTGATAGTGTAGTAAAAAAGCACTGCAATAATATTAAAAAAGCATTGTTACGTTATTATAAAAGAACTAAAATAGTAAAAATCCAAATTCTTACTCGTAAATAACAGTGCTTTTTTCTACAGTACTGTAGTGCTAAAATTAATCACATGCGATACTTTTAATATTCAAGTTTTTAATTTTAATTACATTTATTTATTTTTACATTTTTAAACATGCAATATGTATCTTAAATCGTAGATCTTGAGAATGTGATTAATTTGATATATATTTTATTTAAAACGAATAAAAATTGAGAAAGTTATGCTTTGTTGAAGATTTGTGTTTTATTTTGAATTTTGAATTTGCCTATGTTATAAACGAGATTTGTGATACTTTTTTGTATACAGTCGTAGTGCTTTTCTTTTATTTACCCGTGTGCTTTTTAAAGAGTAATGCAGTGCTCTTTCGAAATGTTGATATATGTACAAAATACCCTTTTTATTAAATTAATGCAATATTTTACATAATTACTCTGCTGACATGTCATGTTCTCAACCATTAAGATTATTCAATCTAATGGTCAAGATAAGTCCCTAGATTCACATATATTGACAGGGCTTCATTTGAACTCAACCATATATATATATATATATATATATATATATATATATATATATATATATATATATATATACCCGTGTGTTACATAGAATTTATCAAACAATAAATCTAAGAATATGTGAGATAATTATAATATTTTAAATTTATGAATAAATAATTCAAAAGATATCGTATTCTCAACGTTTCATGTCTTGAACCAATATTTAATCACTATTTTTTTAATTATTTTTATTATTAAATAACTTTGTATTTAATGTTTAAATTAAATTCAATAACTTTATTTACATGATTAGAAAAACTCAAAAGATAACATTCTCAATCCTATATAATCTCTATTAATTAATTATTATTATTATTATAAACAATTTTCGTATTTTAATATTTAGATTGGATAAGTTAATAAAATTTAGTTACATACTTAAAAAAGATAAAAATATGTCATAATCTCACCGAGAGGGTATACCATGGACCCAGGTGCACCCTGTAATTTAATTTATCATCACATATAACTGATACATATCATATATAACTAATACGTATCTTCACAAATAATTGAAATTCTAAATCTAAAATCTAAAATCCTAGAATTAAAAAAAAGCTAAAAACAAAAAATTAAACCCTAAAAATGGAAAATTAATCCCTAAAATGAAAAGTTAAACCCCTAAATTGAATATTAAACTCAAAAGCCTAAATTTCTATCATATGTCATCACATATAACTGACACATCATCACATATAACTAACACATATCATCACATATAACTGGTAGAATGATAGATTTTTGTCGGGACCCTAAAATGGAAAATTAAATAAAAAAATAAACCTTAAAATGAAAAATTAAACCCTAAAAATGGAAAACTAAACCCTAAAATGTAGAACTAAGCCCAAAAATGGAAAAGTAAACCCTGAACTCTAAATTTTTGTCACATATCATCACATATAACTACCATATATCATCACGTATAACTGAATGATAATAAATTTTTACAGGGTGCACCTAATAAATTGTCAATCTCACCCATTGTCTCATTGTACCGGCGTTTAATCAATATTTATTAATTATATAATATAATTTTATGTATTTATATTTATATTTAATTCATTAAGAATATTTGGTTACATACTTAGATTATTACAAACTTATAAATGATTTAGTATATTTGAAATTATAAAAATAAAACTAGTTCAACTTTTATTGTAAATAAAAATTATATTTCAACTTTAGCATGTAATAAAAGAAAAATATTGAATTGGGCAGAATATAATAATAGAGAAATATTAAATTAGGTGAAATATAATAAAAGAAAATTATTAAATTAGGTAGATATTAGGCTCGGAAGACACCGAAGCACCATAATCTTTTCCCTAGCAAACGAAGCGTGAAAACAGACACATAGGTTAAGAGAATTTTGCATTAATATATATGCGTGATATATATATATATAGAGAGAGAGGTAGGTTCACGTGGGAACCAATCCCTGTGTGGGAATTAGAAACCTGCTATATTACATAGGATATGATGCTATTTATGAATCATGTACATGCTAATAAGAAAACAGTAAAAATCAAGGGAACATAAAAATAGCAATGTGAAAATATAAATAGCATTTTGCATCATTTAGATTAGTATCACATATAATGTAATATAGCGGTTCCTAAAGTTCCCACCTAGGGATTTGGTTTCACATGATCCTAATCCTATATATATATATATGGGTGGGTTCAAATGAGAACCGTGTTATTATATGTGAACCTGTGAACTAGTGCTTTTATTATATACCAGCAGTGCTTTTATTATACAATCATAGTGCTTTATTGATATTTTAATTATATACACCAGCAGTGCTTTTATTATACAATTCTAATGCTTTTAATCAAATAAGGAAATACACAAAAAATCCGATCCTTCCATTTAATTAGATCTAAGGTCCATAATTGACCATAG
>BMAC01000726.1:400046-418549 GCA_014905375.1 Phtheirospermum japonicum | reverse complement strand
ATATATATATATATATATATATATATATATATATATATATATATATATATATATACGCACACACACACACACACATATACACACATACTAGTTTAACACCCGCATATTATGCAGGATTCGAAAAAGAATAATATTCATTAAAAATACTTAAAGAATAATATTGAAAATAATACGTACAAATCGTAATATTATTTTTTCTGTTTTCAAAATAAATAATTCTTAAACACAAATCAAAATGTTCTAATTATAGTAAGTCTGGTATTTACAATAAAGAGTTTTCAAATTTTTTTACCGTGAGTCACTAAATTAATTGTAAAGTAAGAACATTATTTGTTCTAATTACATTAACACTGGTTTTCACAATAGAGAATTTAAAAATAAAAATAAAAATTACCGTGAGTCACGAAATTAGTTGTAAAGTATATCAAATACTCTAAACTTGATGGGGAAACACGTAGAAAATTGAGTTTGAAAAAATGTAAAACATACAACATTTGCGTGTTACATGTGAATATGTGATATAAAAAATTAAAATTTATAAAGCACTGATAGTCCTATTGAAAAAATATCGTACATCTAACTTGTAGTATATGCATTTTTTTTCTGCGTAATATACTAATTTGTTCGTATAAATATATAATATGTGTATCAATGCATTATAATGGAATTAGATAAAGAGATTTATAATATATTAAATATTTATTTTCCTAGGTGTTATAATTTATTATTATTATTATTATTATTATATCTTTTTTGTTTCATTTTGATTTTATTTATTTTTTTGGCATAACAATATTTTTTCATATATATCTTTAATGTTATTTTCAATTCATTATATTAGGAGTAGATAAAATTTAAATTTATATTTTTTATATTTATTTCCCTTTTGAAATAATTTATATAACTCCTATTTTTCTTAAATAAATATTTAAAATAATAAAATTATTTCAACTTTTATTGTAAATAAGAATTATTTCAACTTATATAGATTTTCCCTAATTAAATATAACTTATTATATTTTTATATTAGAAGAATAAAAAGTAAGATATATAATTGGGCAAAATATGTTAAATAAAATATTAAATTTGGTAGGTAAAATATAATAAAAGAAAAAAAATACTAAATTAGGTAAATATTATGCTCGAATGACACCATAGCACCAGAATTTTCTCCAAAGCATACAAAGCATAGAAATTAGACACATAGGATAGGAGAATTTTGCATTAATATATAGATAATATATACACACACACACACACACACACACACTAGTTTAACACTCGTCTGTTACACGGCATTTATCAAAAAATAAATATAAAAAATATTTATAACCATTATAGAGTTTCTAAAACTAAAAATAAGAAGAATTTAAAAGATATCGTATTTTCAACTCGTGTCTTCTACAAATGGATAATTACTATTTATTAATTATTATTTTTATTGTTAAATAATTTTTTAATTAAATTCATTAATAGTTTCATATTTACAAACGTAAATAAATTCAAAACTTGTTACATGCTCAACCCGTATCTAATTATTACTAATTAGTTATTATTAAATATTTTAATATTTTAATTAAATACTATAATAATTCTTAATTACATACATAGAGATATTCAAAAGATGTTATATTCTCAACTCGTATTGTAATGTACTGGTGTCTAATTAATATTTATTATTTATTATTACAAAATTTATATTTTTATATTTAAATTGATTCTTTAATAATATTTAGTTACATACTTTGATTATTGAAGTAACTCGTAATTTAATTAAATTATATATTTTATCTTTTATTCTCAATACAATGTATTTATATTATTAATAAATAATTAAGTAATTTTTCTTTTAATTAAGATAAAGTATATGGATTTTTCTTCTAATTATATATACTTCTTATATATTTATATTAGAAGAATAAAAGAAAATATTGAATTAGATAAAATATAATTAAAGGAAGATATTAAATTAGGAAAATATAAAAAAAATAAAAGATTAAGTTAGGCAAAATATAATAAAAGGAAATATAATAAATTAGGTAGATAAACCCATATATACTTTTAATTAATTAATTATTATTAAATATTTTAATTAAATTTTATAATAATTATTAGTTACATACTTAGAGAAATTCCAATGATGTTATATTCTCAACCCGTATTGTATTGTAATGGTGTCTAATTAATATTTATTAATTTTTATTACATAAATTTATATTTTTTATTTAAATTGATTCTTTAATAATATTTAGTTACATGCTTAGATTGTTGAAGTAACTCATAATTTAATTATATTATATATTTAACTTTTATTCTCAGTACAACGTATTTATATTATTAATAAATAATTTTTTTTGTAATTAACATTATCTTATAAGTAATTCTTCTTTTAATTAAGATAAGTATTTGGATTTATTTTCTAATTATATATTACTTCTTATATATTTATATTAGAAGTATAAAATAGAATATTGAATTAGATAAAATATAATTAAAGAAAAATATTAAATTAGGAAAATATAAAAAAAAGAAAAGTAAGTTAGGCAAAATATAATAAAATGAAAATATAATAAATTAGGTAGATAAACCCATATCTTATTCTTATTAATTAATTATTATTAAATATTTTAATATTTTATTATTTAGATTAAATTCTATAATAATTCTTAGTTACATACTTAGAAAAATTCAAATGATATTATATTCTCAACCCGTATTGTATTGTACTGGTGTCTAATTAATATTTATTAATTATTATTACATAAATTTATATTTCTATATTTAAATTGATTCTTTAATAATATTTAGTTACATACTTATATTATTGACGTAACTCGTAATTTTATTATATTATATATTTTAACTTTTATTCTCAATAAAACGTATTTAGATTATTAATAAATAATTAATTTTTTTTTGTGTAATTAATATTATTTTATAAGTATATTTTCTTTTAATTTAGATAAGTATTGAGTTTTTTTTTCTAATTATATATGAATTCTTATATATTTATATTAGAAGAATAAAAGAAAATATTGAGTTAGATAAAATATAATTAAAGGAAAATATTAAATTAAAAAAAATATAAAAAAAGGAAATAATAAGTTAGGAAAAATATAATGAAAGGAAAAAATATAACAAAAGGAATTATAATAAATTAGGTAGATAATCCCATATCTAATTTTTATTAATGAACTATTATTAAATATTTTAATATTTAAATAAAACTCTATAATAATTCTTAGTTACATGCTTAGAGAAGTTCAAATGATGTTAATATCTCACCCCGTATTGTATTATATTGGTGTCTAATTAATATTATTAATTATTATTACATAAATTTATATTTTTATATTTAAATTGATTCTTTAATAATATTTAGTTACATATTAGATTATTGAAGCAACTACTAACTTAATTATATTATATATTTTAACTTTTATTCTCAATACAACGTATTTATATTATTAATAAATAATTAAGTTTTTTTTTTGTAATTAACATTATCTTATAAGTAATTTTTCTTTTAATTAATATAAGTATTTGGATTTTTTTTTCTAATTACATATTACTTCTTATATATTTATATTAGAAGAATAAAAGAAAATATTGAATTAGATAAAATAAAATTAAAAGAAAATATTAAATTAGAAAAACATATATAAAAAAAGAAAAGATTAAGTTAGGCAAAATATAATAAAAGGAAATATAATAAATTAGGTAGATAAACCCATATGTAATTTTTATTAATTAGTTATTATTAAATATTTTAATATTTAAACTAAATTCTATAATCTCTTAGTTACATACATAGAGAAATTCAAATGATGTTATATTCTCAACCCGTATTGTATTGTAGTGGTGTCTAATTAATATTTATTAATTATTATTACATAAATTTACATTTTTATATTTGAATTGATTCTTTAATAATGTTTAGTTACATACTTATATTATTGAAGTAACTCTTAATTTAATTATATTATATATTTTATCTTTTTTTCTCAATAGAACGTATTTAGATTATTAATAAATAATTAAGTTTTTTTTGTAATTAATATTATTTTATAAGTAAGTTTTCTTATAATTAAGACAAGTATTGGAATTTTTTTCTAATTATACATGACTTCTCATATATTTATATTAGAAGAATAAAAGAAAATATTGAGTTGGATAAAACATAATTAAAGGAAAATATAAAAAAAATTAAGTTAGGCAAAATATAATGAAAGGAGAAAATATAATAAAATGAAATGTAATAAATTAGGTAGATAAACTAATATCTAATTTTTATTAATTAATTATTATTAAATATTTTAATATTTAAATTAAATTCTATAATAATTATTAGTTACATACTTAGAGAAATTCAAATGATGTTATATTCTCAACCCGTATTGTATTGTACTGGTGTCTAATTAATATTTATTTATTATTATTACGTAAATTCACATTTTTATATTTAAATTGATTATTTAATAATATTTAGTTACATACTTAGATTATTGAAGTAACTCGTAATTTAGTTATATTATATATTTTAACTTTTATTCACAATACAACAACAAAACCTAGGTTTGAGAGTCTCGGGGTTGCTGGCGAATTATATGTGAGTTGTAATAAAAGGCTACCAAGCCCGACTGAGTATTTGGGATCGTGGCGGAGGCCACTAGAGGGAGGACTGACATAATAGGATATGACATATGTTTTGTCGCCACCCTTGTGTTTGCACTTCAAGGTAAAACCCTAACATGTATTGGTGAGTGGGCGGTATAGCCATCATTGACCTACGATGTTGATGGGGGGAAGAATGTGACTCATGTAAGATATCATCTATAACATGATCTTCAGAAGAGGTTTGAAGACAAGGTGGATAGGAAGGCAAAAAGCGGCCAAATCCAAGGTGACAGATGCCATTACTGATGCGTTAGGCGGTTGCGACAAGGTCCATTAGAGTTTAGATAGTTTTGAAAAAAAAAAAAGATAAGAAAAAAAAATTATGATTTGGCTTGTTTCTCATTTTCTTAGTTCTGTTGAAGGAAAAATACAATTACTGTGCCTTCGTCAATAAGTAACTGATGTAGGACAATTTAGGTATTTGTTATCTTTATGTATTATGGAAACATGTATTTGATACCCTATATAAAGAGAGTCTTTGATGAATAAAAAAACCCTAATTTCTACTGTCTCCTTCGTCTCTCTTTTATGTCTTCTTCTTATACTTTTCCTTTTACAAGTTCTTTTTTTTATAATTATTTTTCATATGTTTCCATGATAATTCTATTGTATGAATTCTAAGAGAAAATTATTATGGTTGAAAATCAAGGACTCATCAAGTCACGGCCGGACGTCATCGGCCGCGCCCGCCCGACATCTAGGAAAAAGGCCAAGTGAACATTTGATGGCCGAAATACATGCACCACGCCTAGTCACTATCAACAGGTACCACCCATGTCCGCACATCATTATCACAACCCTTCGGCAGCTATCGTTAGGTGCACTCATGCCCATCGCACAACTATCTCACCCTCTCGTAACTCATCAGTAGCTATCATACTCCATGGATGACCACGCCAGCACCCTTCAGCAGCTATCATTATAAACACCCAGTCCCATCACATCATGGTCGATGGCCTTCGAATGCTCCCGCAACATCGTGCCTTGTGACCTCTGAACTGCCGAGAGGTGTCGACAACTTTTAGCACTCCCCCTACACGCCTGCGACACATTTCCACATATAAGATGCCGAGAGATGTCGCAACTTTTGGCAGTCCCCGCACACGTCTACGACACCTTTCGACATTCACCCTTCACTCGATACCAGCTTGACCCCTGCACCACAATTGAGCCAGTAACATCTCAGCACGCCTGACATTGAGACTCCACCCTAATGACACTTCAAATATGATGAGGAAACCCAGAGAGGTGCATAGTGAGACTCGGCCAGAGCCCATGACTACCGAGTCATTCTTAGCCATATGTCTCATTTTTGCCCATTTTACCATTTTTGCCCCCATCTATCCCTATAATTAAGACCCTTCCCACTCACACAAAGACCACTCATCCTTATCTTAAGTTTCTAGATTTTAGTTTTTCATTTTTCCAAGTTTGAGAGATTTCGTTCTCTCAAACTTGATTTTTAAATTTAGAGTTCATTCTTCACCATCTTGCTTTAAGATTCGAATATTTGATTTGTTCATTCATTTAGATTGAAGAACTTATTTTAATTTCGAGTAAACTTGTGTTAATTTCTTTTAATTGTTTTTTCTCATTTATATCTAGACTTTATTTCTTGTTATTCTTAAAGATTAAGATTATAAGGTTCAATTATGCCATAAATGCTTGTAATGGTATTGATAATTTGTAATTTGTATTTTAGGAATTGTTGGATTATAATTTCTGGGAATTGTAATTGAATAAAGAAAGAGATAGATGGAAGAGGGAGATAGAGTTCAGATAAGAATTTGGGAGAGAAAAATATGTATTTATAATCCTTCTTCACATCCGTATCCCCTAAATATAGGAATGCTGAATGTGATTTGTTACATTCCATGTGCAAAATATCCCCCCTAAATGACAAAATAATCAAAAAGGACTAAAACAACCTCAAATATGGTTTTAATAAAGTTTAAATTAATCTGCTGGGCCCAATTGACATAAAGCCCATCTACCAGCCCATCAACTATCCACGGCCCGCTCCGCTTCTCTTTTGCCTTAAACCCGGACCGTTGCCCCGCTTAATCACTTACCCGGCTTCATCCAAGTCTCGATTTTCATCTGGGCGTGGCGACACCCCATCCATTCCCTCAACAAACCCTTGTTTCACAACAATGTTAAGTTTCCTTTTAATTTTAAGTAAGCTTTCCGAGTTTTTTTTTGTCTTTATTGCTTTAACTTATTGTTCACGACTTTTAATTGTATGATTGATGTTCTTGATTGCTCTTGCTTTAATTTCTTGCAATTTCATTTGATGGTAGACTAGATCTAATTGGTTTAGGACTTATATGAGTTTGTAACCATTAATTGGGTATTTAATTATGTGTTTTTCAATTTGGATGGTTTTAAATTGTAAAATCAATTGTTCGTAGTAGTAACAGGCTAAAAGCAGAGGTGTAATTAAAAAACAAGGAAAAAAAGAACTTTCATAAAGTCTAAAAAATAGGCTTCCATTTAGTTTTACGCCAATTTATGTCCATATAGGTTATACTTAATTAATAATTAATTTATTATTAATTTATTGTCTACTCAATTTTGGAAAAGTAAAAACTAATGATTTTTGCTAAAACCAAAATCATGGGCGTAGATGATTCAAATAAATGTGGTATAAGCTAGGTTGTAAGCACTTGTTAATTAGGGTTTTGATTTTTTTATACCCACTTATGATCACTTCCCTCGAGTTATTCAAAGTCGTTGAACTAAACTAGTTTGAAAACCCGTGTTTACGCATGCATCAATAAGAAAAATATAAACATAAGAGAAGTGTAAAAACATAATATTTATTAAAAGTGAAAATATTAAATTCAGAAAGTGAATATTAAATGCAAAGTAAAAAAAAGTAAAAAATTGTTCTTAAATTTTGTATGTGCAATGTTGATGTATATTGCACATAAATTATAAGAATACACTATTTAAAGTTTGATTAGTTATAACAATAGAAAATCGAGATTATATTTTCTTAAAGTTTTATATTTTCTCATAAAGTATTATAACAATAGAAAATTGTTCTTAAAGTTTTATATTTTCTCATATGGTACCGTTGTTCCATACCAATATAAATACTTTAAAAAATAAAATACAAATTATTTGTGATAACAGATTATATTACCAATATCGCACCTATGATTTATATCAATATCATAATTATTTTAACATATTGTACCAGATGCTCACTATTAAACATGTAATGTGTTGTACCATGCGCGAGTTCATTTTTGAGGAAAAATTCCAAATAAAGAAATAGTTCCTTTGCCTGGCAGGAGCCAAAGCCGAGGTCTGCATCTTGATGATGCCACACCAATGCACTGTCTTTGATCTTGATCTCGATCGGGGTCAGTTGATTCTTTGTATTATTTGATGATAGGCTCTACGATCTCCTTCCAATCAAACTCAGAGGCTAATGATTGTCATTCAGAGTTTTTCCACCTTAATAAATTAAGGACATAATGATCTCTAATTCTGAACAAAAATCAATATTTTGTAATTAGGTTAAATATTTGGGCAATCATTGGAATTAACCAACAAAAGTTCCATACCTTATAAAATACCCGTGTTCAAGTAAAAAAAAATAAAGTCTGTAATTGGGGATGCAATTCGGAAAATAAAAAATATAAAGGGGCATTTTGTAATCTGGCGTAATATCTGAGCAATTATTACATTGCAATTAAACAAAAAAATACCATATTAAATACCCACGTTCAAATGACAAAGAAAGTTTGTAATCGGGAGTGCAATTTGTAAAAAAAAAAAGATAGAGAGGCAATTTATAATTAGGCTAAACATTTGGGTAATTAATATAATTAGAAAATAAAAGATTCAATACCTTACAAAATACCCATCTTTAGTAATGAAAACAATGTTTTTAAAGAATATTTTTAAAAAATAGAGATCTACAAAAACTGCCCTTGAATTTGTAGTTTTCTCAACAAATATCCCCTATTGAGGGTGACATTTGCAAAACAAAAACAAATATGAAGGAGTTATTTGTTATATTGATAGAGAAAATGCCATTTAGTAATTAGGTTAAACACCATGGGTAATTATTATAATTAATAATAAAAAAAGATTCAAATCTATAAAATATCCATGTTTAAAAAGAAATATCATGCAATTATTTGTAATTTTGAAAGATATAGGAGCATTTCATAATTATGTTAAACATCTGAGAAATTATTGAAATAAAAAAAAAGAATCGATACCTTGTAAAATACGCATGTTCAGTAATTAGTCCCAATTTTTGACACGGAGCAAGCCAATCACTAAGAGAAGCCCACCCCTCCCACCAACAATAAACACGATGATACGGACCAAAATGTCCATACATAATATTATTTGATATATGAGGGTATTTGTGGTAAGCGACCTCATTTCCTGGAAAGGGTGTTCTTCTAGGAGGTGAGCGAGCTGAGTGGTTTCTTTGGAAGAGAGGGCGAGTTGGTTTGTGGAGTAGCGACCTGGAGTATGAGGATGAGTTCTCATATAGGGTCGCGACCTCTTGTGTTTTGTGAAGTGTTTGAGCTCGGTTATGGGCTTTTTGAATATCAAGCCTGTGAGCTTAATATGAATAGTGTATGGAGTCCTGGTCGAACCCTATGGAAAGAATAACAGGCCCAGACCTATTACGGTAAGAGATTTGTTGTTTATGGGAACTTGGCATATAGGAAGAGTCCTAATTCTGAGTCGGTTGTAGTGTCATGATATTTATGGAATTGTGGTGAGAGAAGGTAACCCTAGACCGGAGGGCACTTCTCTTATCTCTATAAAAGGAGGTGCATACCTCTCATTGTGTGGATCATCTTTATTTGACTTTACCGTATTATTGGGCTTTTATAGTATTGTGAGTGTTTTGAGTTGTGACTTTGCTTTTGACTTAAGCATCGAAGGGCCTAGACGGGCTCGAAATCCGACCCATCCGAGGTGCTGTTTTGCAGGACCAGCGAGGTCACCAGGAGATTTGTGGAAGGCTTGGTAGATTGCTGTGACGTATTTGAAGATTGTTTCAGGTCGCTGATCTCTATTTGAGGTTAGTACCCCCTATTCTTAGTAACCAATCGACTTGGTTTTATCAAGTGGCGCCATCTGTGGGAAAGAGGGACATCGAGTCCTTGAGCGAAAGGCGTGAGAAATTTCACAAATGAAACATGAAGGATAGCAACATAATTCCCAGAACTCTGCACTATGGTTCTGGATCGAACAAACAAAAGAAGAAGAATAGAGGGGCGGACATCAATGAGCAGGATGTGACAAAAGACGGCCGAACGCCTTCTCAGGCAGATCCAATTCAGGGTATTGATAGCACACTACCACCCTCTCTAAAGCGGCGTGGCGGAAAGGGACTGGCAGAAGATTTGGAGGCAAAGACGCTGGAGGTGGTGGCGCAAAAGACTATTCACATAGGAACGGAAGAATGGAAGGATATGCCCAAAGATTAGCCCTGCCAAATTAACAAAGGATTCATAGAGGGGCTTATGGATTTCGTACCACTGGAGAGGATGGAAGAGTTGAGCAAGTACCTGGCAGGCGAGCTGGGTACTCTGAAAGAGAAGGGTGCTGGACCAGAGAGCGAGCAAGAAGAAGGGTTGGCAGCCAGAAAGGCAAAACAAGGCGAAAGGTCTCTATCTAGGAAAGCTTCTCAAGAAAAGAAAAGTCGGAGTAAGCGAAAGTATGAGGACACTTCCAGTTCTACCTCGTCCATAGACTCTCATACTCATAAGCGAAGAGAGAAGGGAATAAAGGTGAAGCAGAGCCATTACAGGCGAGAAGTCGCCGACACGGAAAGCATACTAGTGAGAGCGGAACCCAGACCTCAAGTACTGATGGTGAATCTCGAGATAAAACTCGGAAGAGTCGTAGCGGGCACAATGAAGGGAATGGGGAGAATGAGGTGGGGCCAGGGAGTAAGGCTTTTAGAGATTTGCAGGAGGCCATGCTGAAATTACAAAAGCGAATGGATGGAGAGAAACTCGACGGAGATGAAGGACACCCCTTCTCAGAGGATATGTTACAGGCCGTAGTGCCTAAGGGGTATAAGGCACTGGAATTTCAATATCAGGGAACGAAGGATCCATTCGAGCATTTGCAGCTCTTCGAGAATGCGAGGATGTTACATAATTACACGGATGTTGTGGCATGTCAGGCCTTTGTATCCACTTTGAGGGGAATCGCACAAAAATGGTTTTATCAGTTGCCGCGGGGAAAAATTACCAGTTATCAGGTGTTACGAGCTGCTTTTCTGAAGCAGTTTTCTAGCGTGAAGCAGAGTGCGAAGATAGCACAGTCACTTTTTACTATGGTACAGCGACCTAATGAAACATTGAAATAATATGTTAACATGTTTACCAGCGCCACTTTGGAGGTACCTGTCACTATTGATGAGATGAAGGCTGGGGCTCTACACCAGGGATTAAGAAGGGAGGACTTGCGTAAATCCTTGGTTAAGAAGGAGGCGCAAATATATGATGAAGTTTTGGCGAGATGCCATAAATATATATAGGTCAAGGAAGCTGAGAAAGAACATCGAGCGCGTTTTGGCAGAGAGGTCGTGGATATGAGAGGGAATGAGTCTAGAAGGGAATCGGAAATTGAGCCCAGGAGGATAGTGCGCGGGCTCTTGGCCAGGAGTGAGGCGGTTAGCGGAAAGTAGGAGATGAGTGTGCGAAATTATAGAAGTGAAGATTTTACACCACTAGCCTACTCGCAGGCAAAGGTGTTTACCATTATGGAGCATCTGGTACCTATTTCTATAAAGTGGACAGAAGATCGCACGCCAATTCCTACTCATCCCAAGACTAACTCTTTCCGTTTATTTCATAACAATTATGGACATTTTACTGAAAGTTGCAGGCATCTCAAAGAGGAGATAGAGAGGCTTATAAGGGTTGGGCATCTAAATGAAGTGATTTATAAGGATAGAGAACCAAAGGAGCAGGGGCGACCATTGCCTCCACCTCCACCGAGAGATCCACCTCAGGATCAGGTCGTGAGACGACCACAACAAGGGCATCAAGGACACAATGGTCCACGAATAAATAAGGGGAGGATAAACATGATCTCGGGTGGACCCACTGACGGAGATACCAACAACGCACGTAGGAAGCATGTTAGGTCAGCCCACTTAAGAACATGGGTGGTCGCTAGTGTGAGTCGGCAATCTCAGATGATAGGGCCAGTCATCTCTTTTGGCCCTAATGATCGACGCGGGCTCCAGGAGGATCATAATGACGCACTGGTCATTGGGGCCGAGGTGGCAGGGTATGACGTCGGTAGAATCTTTGTGGATAATAGGAGCTCGGTAAATATCATATACACAGATTGTCTTGAATAAATGGAATTGGAAAGAAAGGTGTGACCTGTAAGTGAATACCGAAGGAGAGCTGATGCTGACAGTGACATTGGGAAAGGATGAATTACGAGTGGAAAAGAGCTTAAAGTTTTTGATAATTCGAGGAAGGTTGGCTTATAAAGCTATATTGGGACGACCTGCCCTCAATGCATTCCAGGTGGTAACATCGACCTACCATATGAGTATTAAGTATCCAGCGGGTGACAAAGTAGGGGAAGTTATTGCAGAACAGCAGGTTGCAAGATCGTGCTATCAGATGACGGTTAGGAAAGGGTTAATAGAGAATAAACGCAAAAGGGATGACGATCGGCTGGAGGGAGTGCTTAGTGCAAAGAAAATGAAGGAACAGGAGATTCTGTTCAACCGAATGAGGAACTGATGGAAGTCTTCCTAGAGGAAGGTTGCCCAGAGTACACTACGAGGGTAGGGGCCTTAATACCTGAAGGGTTGAAGGATGAGCTGGTGAGATTATTAAGAGAGTTTCGAGATGTATTTGCATTTGGGGATGGAGAGTTAACAGGGGTGTCCCTAGAGGTTGCGCAACATCATTTAAATGCAGATCCGGAGGCAAGGTTGGTGAAGCAAAAGAGGAGGCATTTTGGGACGTAGTTGGATAAAGCGATTGATGAGGAAGTACAAAAATTGATGAAAGCTGGTCATATAAGAGAGATTCAATTCCCTGAATATTTGTCTAATATTGTGATGGTGCCAAAGCCGGCACAAAAGTGGAGGATGTGCGTGGATTTTCGCGATCTGAATAAAGCTTGCCCGAAGGATCATTACCCTTTGACACGAATTGACCAGTTGGTGGAATAAAACTGGGATGCGAGCTGCTGAGCATGATGGACGCTTTGCAGGGGTATCACCAAATACCTCTTGCAAAAGAAGATCAACCCAAAGTGAGTTTTGTCACTTCTACGGGGACCTATTATTTTGTGTCCATGCCCTTTGGCTTGAAGAATGCTGGTGCGACCTATCAGAGGTTGGTGGATCGTATATTTATTGACATTCTGGGGTCCACCATGGAGGTTTATGTTGACGATATGCTGGTTAAGAGCAAGAAAGCAGAACCCCATGTGGGAGATTTGAGGAAGACATTTGTGATATTGAGACAGTACGGGATGAAGCTCAATCCAAAGAAGTGTGTGTTTGGTGTGCGGTCTGGGAAGTTTTTGGGTTATATGGTGACAGAGCGAGGAATTGAAGTTAACCCAGAAAAGGTGCGAGCTGTTTTAGAGATGCCACACCCTCGCACAGTGCGTGATGTGCAGGTACTTACAGGTCGGATTGCAGGTCTTAGTCGTTTCATTTCCAGATCGGCAGAGAGAGGTGTCCCATTTTTTAGGGCACTTCGGAAAGGTTCCAAGTTTGAATGGACGAAAGAAGTTGCGGATGCGTTTGAGGAGTTAAAGAAGTACTTGGCTGAGATACCACTGTTGACTAAGCCAATGCCTGGAGAGGACCTGTTCCTATACGTATCGGTGGAAGAGGTTGTAGTGAGCTCGGTGTTAATCAGAGAAGATGCAGGGATGCAAAAGCCTATTTATTACATTAGTAGGATGTTACGAGGAGCTGAGTAAAAATATTCCGAACTAGAGAAAGGAGGTTTTGCATTGATTTGTACATCAAGGAAACTGCGACCATATTGTTTGAGCCACAGAGTGAAGGTGCGTACTAACTTAGATCTTAAGTAGGTTTTGAGAAACCCAAACGTATCTGGGAGATTGGTGAAGTGGGATGTAGAGTTGAGTGAGTACGATGTGGTTTATGAGCCAAGGGTTGCTATCAAGGCGCAAGTGTTAGCGGATTTTTTACAGGAGATGACACGACCAGCTGATGTGGATGAGGAGGTAAAAGCATGGATGTTGTACACTGATGGTTCAACTATGGTGTCGGGAGCGGGGTTGGGTATTGTGTTAACCAGCCCGAAAGAGGAGAATCTAGAGTTCACAATCAAGTTGGGATATAAAGCATCCAATAATGAGGCCGAATATGAAGCTGTGTTGCAGGGTATCAAGATGGCGAATGATCTGGGAGCACGAAAGTTGTGGGCATACACGGACTCTCAGTTGATAGCCTGTCAGTTCGATGGTTCCTTTGAAGCTAAGGAAGAGCGGATGGCTGTGTATTTGAATAAATCACGTGAAGAGGCAGCGCGCTTTGAGGAGTTTAAACTGGAGCACTTACCGCGAGCTGAGAACACTCGGGCGGATCAGCTCACTCGGATAGTAGGGGCACTAGGGACTTGTGATACTCGGAAAGTCACATTGATGGAGTTGGGCCATAGTAGCGTGGAGAAAGGGAAAGAGATTATGGAGCTCGAGGTGAAAGATGATTGGCGTACACCTGTCTGGGATGTCCTGGGTAAAGTGAAGGAAGGAGCAGAGAGATTGACAACAAAGGAAGCTAGAACGACAGCTCGTTTTTGTGTAATAAATGAAGAATTGTATAAGAGGTCGCGCTTTGGACCTTTCCTGGAGTGTTTAGCTAAAGAGCGAGGGTTGGAAGTGTTGAAGGAAATACATGAAGGATACTGTGGCGATCATGCAAAGGGAAAGGCGCTAGTGGGCATAACATTGCGGGCTGGTTTCTTTTGGCTAGGAATGAAGGCTATGGCTAGCGAGCTGGTGCGAATGTGTAAAAAGTGTCAAATGTATGCTCCGGTTATTCACATAATGGCTAACACTATAAGAAATTTGATGTTCGATGACGATACGTTTCGTCACTAAAAGTCTAATTTTTCGTCACTGAAGAGAAACGGTGACGAAAATTGAGCGTCACAGCGGTTGTCATAGTATTGCTGTCACCATTGGTGAAAGTGACAATTTTTTCAAGCGCGTCACTAAATGTTCAGTTTTGATGACACTGATGTGAATTGTCATCATAGATGATACTATTTGGTGAAGCAGAATTCGTCACGTAAGTGATTGAAAAATCGTCATCAAACGATCGGTTTTGACACCGTATGTTACCATTTTCAATGACGAACACCTAATTTATCATCAAAACCTTTGACTTTTCGTGACAAACATAACTACGGTGATAGTTTTTATTGGGTTATAATGACGCTCATATTGTCATAATATGTATTAAACATTTGCCAAATATAATGTGATTTGTCACAATAGATTTGTTTTATAGTGACGCAATATTAACCGTCACTGAACATCTATATTTACAATGACAAACCAATGTGTCACCATTTACTATGAAAGGTGACGAAATATTTTGTCACGAAAAAACTAGAAATATATGACGAATATTATAATCATCACAAAAGATATATGTTCGATGATGATTTAATGGGTACATATGGTGACAAACCAATCATCATAAATGGTTTAGTTTAAGTGACAAGTTCAAAGTATTATGTGATGAAACAAGTTGTCATAATTTATTAAAGTGACAAATTTGAAATACTTATGTGACGCTTGGAGTTGTAATAATTAAGTGAACACGATTTGATTGTTTACTTTCATGACGACATAATTTTCCTAAATATTTGCAATAATTTGTCATTATTCTTGTAATGAAAAATATTATAAAGATAAAAATGAAAGCAAAGAAGCATTTATCATTACAATAGAATGATAAGAATATTCCAAAATATTTTTTCGACCATTCAAAACATATACCAAAACACTAAACTAGCCAAAATATTACTATGAAAATCTAAAACACATACCAAATCAGACAGCTAGAATTAATGTACTTGAACATTCAAAACAAGGACCTGGAAACTTAAACAAAACCAAAAGAGTTAAACTCCAAAGTAGGATGCAAATTCCTTGACTAACCACTTCCAATCACCATCCAACTTCAACTTTCTTTCCTTAAACGATTTGACCTTCATTTCAGTCTCAAAAACACAGTCGTATGCAATTGTCTCCGTAGCAAAAGCACACATAAAAATACATAGTTAGCAAATACAAATATCCAGATTGAAAAAAATTAACATCTTTGGACATGCAAGCTAAATCATGTCGTAGCAAATACAAATATCCGATTATACTTTCCTAGCCACATTTTTAATGCATTCTACACCCACTTTTTCTCCCACGGCCAAATAATAATAATAATAATCTGTGATTGCATTCAATGGAAAAATAGTAAACTAAGTTTAAAAATGAAAAATTAAGTTAAGCTTAGCTATAAAGTAAGCTCAATTTATATAGGCATGAATAGTTCAAACAAGACAAGGCTCAATAGAATGAAGAGAAGATATCAATAGAATCATTCTGGAAGCATTAAGTTTAAACCTACAAACCTTTTAGCAGCATTTACCAGTGATCCATTACTCTACCCAATTTCTAAGAAAACCGAACACATTTTCCCAACACATTCTGAAACATATTGCCCGATATATATATATATATATATATATATATATATATATATATATATATATATATATATATATATATATATATATAATTTTATACATTATTACTTAAATACATATTCAATCCCTGTTTGACCATGTGTGGAGTTGTTCATTCAAATTGACAGAAGTATGTGGCCAAGCATAGATCTCCAGTGTATATAGGTAAACCAAAGAGGAAAAAAAAACATGGGTTTCTACATAATGGATTATATGTATTAAAGTATATATTTATCAGAAGCATTTCATATAATTGTTATTGGTTTCACTCTCGGAGACACGCCAAAGAGGAAAAGGGGTAAAAAAAAAGTTCAAGCAAATTACTTCGATTAAAATCAAGAAGCTGGTTCTTAACACCAATCATATCTTCCCAAAATAAAAGTACAATTAATTAAATTAACAAATTGTGTTCTTCCAAGAAAGCAACAAGCCAAATCCAAACAAAAATAGAATCTTTCTTGCTTAAACTCCACCAGCTAATTTCAAGGCCTTAACCCCAAGAAAGCAAAACAACTTATTTAGCAAAATTATATAAAGTAAGCTAATTAAGTTAAGCTTAGCTATAAAGTAAGCTCAATTTATATAGGCATGTATCTCCAAACAACTTCAGACTAGGAGTCATTACAATAAGAGCATATTCGACAACATAACTACTTCGCGCCAAATTGAAATTCCAAAATCCCAAGACTCAACCTGACTATCACCCTTTATTTAATGCTTCTAACACAGGAAACATGCCATATCAATACATCACCAAATATGAAAATTATAATTTCAAAAAAAGGAAAAAGCACAAACCCGAATACCAGACATAGCGGCAGCAGCACACAAGAAGAATCAGTCGTCACCTCCCTCGCCTGCCCGTCCACCAAACGGATCATGCGAAGGACCCGTATCCTGCCCGATATGTCGCTGCACCAACCGCTGCAAATCAGCCATAACCTTCTGCTCCCGCTTCGCCTTCTCCTCGTAGTTAAACATCGCCAAAGCCCGTTTATCCTCCGCACTGTAAACCTGGTTCTCCTTCCTAATACGGATCGCATTCATCCTCTGGTGCCTACTACCGCTCATCACATACCCGAGCATCTCGAATTTTGAAATCTCCTCAGCCGAAAAGCCCACCTCACCTCTACGTGGGATACGCTTCCCTTGCTGAACGTACTGTGCGATAGCATCACCCTCACCGGGCCTGAGTGCCGCACCGTAGCTGATATATCCCTCGGCCATTGGCAGAGGCATTGGGCTGACCACGGGCTCGTCGTCCAGAGCGAGTTTTTTCCATTGCTCGATCATTTCTTTAAATTAAGTTAAGCTTACCTGTGAAACCATCATTATAAACGATATCTTCTTCTTGTTCTTCAATGTGAGAATCCCTAGGCATAGACAGTAAAATCGAATACAAAAAAAAAATTAAACAAAATAATAAGTCGTCTCAAAATTTTCCAAATCGAATCGGTGTAAAAGTAACATAAGACTTAATTTTAAACCAAAACTAAACAATTATCCAGTTTCAGAATGGATCATACTAACCGAAAGGAGAAACAAAACCTCATTCGTCTCAGTATCTCCTGCCTCCACCACCGCGGCCATAGTTCATCGGCGGCGCAACACTGATCAGTCCCTGGTCTTCTCTGAGCATGACACCTGGAAGTTCCTTCATATCGAGTGACTCCAGCAAATAAAAATACACGAACCAAATTTGTGAGGATCATAATTAAACAAAATCTACAAAGCTCCACATTTATTAGCTGAAAAACTATTTAAAGTCGAGATAAACTTCTAATGTACTCTTTAATTTAGATGTATTAAGACGCCTTTTTCTTGGCCGGTGGCTTAACTACCAGGACTGCAGATTTTGCTTGGTGCGCACAATAATCGCTCACACTTCCCAAAAACGCCCTGAAAATTAAATTATGTATTAAAGAAACCGTCGATCTCTAGCATATGTACATGTACTATAATGACGGATGAAAATTGTAAGATTGGTCCAATAACTTTAAGAGGTGATATAGATAGTAAAACGGTCCGCTCTGCAAAAAAGTCGTGTTGTTTATTGAATATTTG
>BMAC01000726.1:379261-394744 GCA_014905375.1 Phtheirospermum japonicum | reverse complement strand
TAATTAATAATATTATAATTAGATAGGACACGTGACATTCATTGGAGGTGTGACTATCAGGTACAACGACTGACTGCAGCTAGAATTGCCCTAAAATCATACCTCATTAGCAGGCGGTGCAATACACTGTGGGTTCAAATCCCAGTAGTTTGTTTTGCGATTTACTTTTTTATTGACATTGTTCAACATTTACACATTTTATAGGGAGCAAAAAAATAATACTCAATAGACATGAGGTTTGAACCCGCAATGTTTTAATTTTATACCTAACCCAACCACTCCACCACATGATCTTGATATTATAATGTATAAACAAAGTAATATACATTTAGAAATAAGTTTAATATACATACACACACTAAACACTTTGTAAAAAAATATAGAATAATAATATAAGTCGTTCAAACTTATAAACAAGGTAAATAAATATTTAATCATGAATAATTTATATTTTAAAAATAAAAAATATAATTGAAGTATTATAAAATAAATATCAAAATATATTTAAATTAGATAAGAATATAATAAAGTGTGATTAATTTCTAAACAAATAGTTCACACACAAATAAAGGTGTTCACAAAAAGTGATGTTCACAAAAAGAGATTTTGTGTAAAGAGATTAATTGAGAACTTTTGTAGTTAAATATAAAATGTTATAACACAATAATAAATAAATTTCAAAACTTGATATTAGAAGAAAAAATAATAATCTATTAATTAAATTTATAAACTTATTTAATCAATTTAAATATAAGAAACTTAAGAAATATTATCTAATAATAATATAGTCGTTAAAAACTATAAAGTAAACATAGAAAAATAAATATTTAATGATGAATAATAAGTTGAATAATAATTATATTAAAAAATATTGTGATACCAAATGTTATCACCAGTTATTATCAAGTTGTTATTGAAAAAGTCTCATCCCAAGTCTTGATGTGAATGAAAAACTTATATTTGTTATCCCTAAATAGGACTTTAGTGTCAAAATAATGTTGTCACTATTTCTCTTAAAGCACTAACAAAATATGGTGTTGTTATGAAAAGAAACTTATTGTAACAATAGATGTTAACACCATTTTTCATGGAACATAGATTAGGTTCAAGCATAAATAAATGTCTCAATCAAATATATTATTATTAATATTGTTATTTTAAATGTGTAAAACACATAATCTAGTTATTTATTTTAATTAATATATTTCTTTAACGTTGATTATTATTATTATTATATTATTGATTACTTCAAATATTATACAATATATAGTAATTAAAATTAATTAACATTACATTTAGAGAAATTAATGAGAAATATGATGCTTTTAATAACATAAATATGCAGTGATACCAAAAATCATCTCTGATTATTATCAATTTGTTATCGGAAGAGTCTTCTAAATCTGGTGTGAATTTGTAGCAAAAATAATATTATTATGACAAATTCATATTTGACATCACTAAAGAACTATTTCGTGTCAAAATAATGTTGTCGTCATTTTTCTAGAATTGATGACAAATTGTAGCGTTGTCATGAAAAGAAACTTGTTGTGACAACAAATATCGTCACCATTCTTCAAGAGAACATTAGTGACAAAAATGATTCCGTCACAACTAGAAACTTATAGTGACACCCAAATCTCGTCACACTTTATTATATGTTTGTCATAAAATGGGTTTTCCGAACCCTTTTTTTTGTCATCCCAAAATTGTGACAAAATACATTTAAACGTCATCAAATAAAAGTATTCGTGACGAAATCGGTAAACAATTGTGACAACAATAAATGTTGTCATAGAAGGGTGTTATTATATGACGAAACTAAAAAACGTCACTATTAATTAACATACTATGACGAATTTTTATGCGTGGAAAAAAAATCGTCACTAAACGTCAGATTTCTTGTAGTGTAAAGAGATGATAGTTATGAGCTTGCCATGCCCATTTGATCAGTGGGGGATTGATATTGTGGGTCCTTTTCCAAAGACCCCGGGCAACAAGGAGAATTTAGTGGTGGCGATTGATTATTTTACGAAGTGGGTGGAAGCTGAAGCAGTTACAGGGATAAGCGAGCAACATATGATGAATTTTATTTTTAATAATATATTTCGCAGGTTTGTTGTACTGCGAGTGTTGGTGTCTGACAACGGAACCCAGTTTAATGGGAGAAAAATTCGAAAGTGGTGCAAGGAGATGGGGATGAAGCAGCGATTCGCTTCTGTGGCACACCCCCAAACTAATGGCTAAGTGGAGGTTACTAATCGTATAATTGTGCAGGGACTTAAGCTACGATTGGAGAAAACAGGCGGGCTTTGGGAAGAAGAGCTCGCATCAGTCCTGTGGGCCTATCGAATAACTCCCCGAACTTCCACGGGAGAGTCGCCGTTCAGCTTGGTGTATGGAATAGACGCGGTTATTCCACAGAAATAGTGGGAGGCTCGCAGCGGTTGGCAACATTTAATGTGGAAGAGAATGAGAGATTAGCTCGGGGAGCGATTGAGACGATTGATGAAATACGAGATAGAGCAGCAGCTCGGGTTGAGTGTTATAAACAAAAGATACAAGCTGTTTTAATAAACGAGTCAAGCATCGCTGTTTTCAGGTCGGGGACCTAGTATAGAGGCGAGCTGATGAATTGCAGATGACTAAGAAGTTGGAACCGAACTGGGTCCATTCAAGATAGTGAAAGTGTTGCGAGGAGGGGCGTATATTTTGGAGGATGCAGTTGGAAAAGTCTTGCCAAGAAACTGGAATGTCTGTCACTTGAAAAAATATTATGCCTAGAGGGCGGGTTCGAGTGTTTTGTGGCGGGAGAAGGTAACTCTGGACCGGAGGGCACTTCTCCCGCACAAGAGTTAGTGGCGAGGTGAAAGTATGAGATGTTGTGTTGTTGTGGCGGGAGAAGGTAACTCTGGACCGGAGGGCACTTCTCCCGCACAAGAGTTAGTGGCGATGTGAAAGTGTGAGATGTTGTGTTGTTGTGGTGGGAGAAGGTAACTCTGGACCGAAGGGCACTTCTCCCGCACAAGAGTTAGTGGCGATGTGAAAGTGTGAGATGTTGTGTTGTTGTGGCGGGAGAAGGTAACTCTGGACCGGAGGGAACTTCTCCGCACAAGAAGCTAGTGGCGATGTGAAAGTGTGAGATGTTGTGTTGTTGTGGCAGGAGAAGGTAACTCTGGACCGGAGGGCACTTCTCCCGTACAAGAGTTAGTTGCGATGTGAAAGTGTGAGATGTTGTGTTGTTGTGGCGAGAGAAGGTAACTCTGGACCGGAGGGCACTTCTCCCGCACAAGAGCTAGTGGCGATGTGAAAGTGTGAGATGTTGTGTTGTTGTGGCGGGAGAAGGTAACTGTGGACCGGAGGGCACTTCTCCCGTACAAGAGTTAGTTGCGATGTGAAAGTGTGAGATGTTGTGTTGTTGTGGCGAGAGAAGGTAACTCTGGACCGAAGGGCACTTCTCCCGCGTGAAGTTTATGTTTTAGGAGGTTGAGTAATTTTAATGATATATAATAAATGAAGTTGCGCGAGCTATTTTGATGATTCTCTGTGGTTAAGTGGTTGTGATGTGTGACTTACATGTTTTGAGTTTTTATGCGAGCTAACACGTTTTGAATGCTGGATAGTTACATTGTTATGATTTGATTATTTTTTGGGATTTTGTGATCTCATGAAGTGAAGTGTGACTGGTTGTGATTTCGTACGACCTATATTAACTTACGGGTTTGTTTCATATGTAGATTGAAGTTTGATTTTTGCATACAGGACTGAGAGTGATTGGGAATTAGCATGTTATACATGCATCAAATAAAATTGAAAAGTGTTTGCAGGAATGAAAAGTAATTTATACAGGACTGGCAGCATGAGTACAAGTTTTTCAGACAGTTTTATCAAAATTCACAGGTGGGGGATTTGTAGTGCTAGGCTCAGGCCCGGGGAGCAGATCGTCCAACGGCACCTCTAGCTCGGAGAGTAAGCCAGTAGATAAGACAGCTCAATTTTGGCACGATAACCACCACTTCGTGCTAATCGGCTGTGTCCAGTCGCCTTGGAAGCTGCTGAAGGGGGTTAACTTGTTGATAAGGGCTTGGACGTCGGGGCTATAAGTGACATTCAGCGCCGCTACCTGCTCTTTGATCATTTCAGCAGCTTTGAAGAGCCATTCCTGAGCACCGGCATCCATCGTACCGAAATAGATGGAGGACTTCTCGTAGGCCTCCACCAATTCCTTCCTGTATGCTTCAATGAACTTCCTGCCCACTGCACTTGTGAGTAAGGTTCTCCGACCTTCGGATATGCCCTCCTCACGAACTGTTCGGATTTGTTCCTAGAGCTCTTGATTTTGCAGTTTGAGCCCCTCGGTTTGTTGTTTTGCATCTTTCAGTTCGTTGTCTGTGCGAGCTGCCTCATCCTTCAAGCTGCTCACTTGACTCTTTAAGATCGCTATTTCTTCTTCACGGGTCTTAATCAACTTTATCGCACCATCCAACTCTCCTTGTGTTAGCGATAACTGCTGATAGGGCAAAATATATGCCAGACCTGTTTTGGGGTAGCTCTGACCAAGAATAATTAATTTAAGAGAGGGGTAGAATAACTCTGTTTCTATGAAAGATCTAATTAGCTCTCCCAAATAAAACAGAATGTTAGGAAGAGATGGTTATCGCTTGAGATCCCTGACTTAGCCATCTTCAAGGGTACTAAAGGTTCGGAGATTATACCCAGCTGAAGCCCCAGGGGTGGAGTTTAACCTGACCTGGGTGAAAAGACCTGGTTGAGTCCCCTGAGGAATAGAGCTCTTCCTCATTATTAGCAAGAGTTGACCTGTTGAACAGCAGGGGAAAGAGGGAAAAAGAGCCGAGATATTATGGACTGGGTCAGATTGAGAGAAGGAAATAAGGAAGACCTGGGACAGGGGAGAACTGTTTCCCAGATTCCCAGCAAAGAGACAAGTGGGACCACTTGTTAGAATTTATTGCGTAACGGCCCCTTGATTCGCGCCATGTGTTCCTGAGATCCCGGCTGGGGTCCCCGTAAGGAGAAACTATAAATATCTCAGCCTCAAGGCTGAGAGAGGTATGTCATTCTCTTGAAACGTTCATTCTTATTTTCTGGAAAACACCTCAAACGCTCGCTGACTTAAGCATCGGAGAGGTTTCCACCGGAAAACCACCGGTGGTCCTTTCTAACTCTTGTTGTTGTGCAGGTCTGGGTGGTGTTTGTGTTCTAGGCGTCATTTCAAGCGTTGGCCACTTTTTGGGCTGAAACAATTGGGCGCCGTCTGTGGGAAAGAGATCAAGTTAAGACGTGAGATTTTCTGTTTATTTCATGGCTTCAGACGGTTTGCGACGGAAATTGGTGGGTGAGCTCGGTGGAACCCCTAGTTCCGCCGCGCCATGGGGGATGCCCAGGTCAACTGAAACATCGGCGATGGGACCAGGAGAGACAGCGCCGTCGACAGAGACTGCGCCAGGCGCTACGCCGCCCCCGCTCAGTAGATTTGTGCCAGCCACGGGTGGTTCATTTAACGAATCCTTCCTTTTGCAGCTCTCGGAGCTAATTGGCAAAGCCGTGGAGACGGCGGTGGAAAAGAAGTTCGCGGAGATGGCGACGTCGCCATCCAACACACAGCCAGCACGAACTGTCCCGGTGGTGGACACAGAGCCATTGCAAGGACGGCAGGCGGATCGGGCTCCCTTACATGACGGGAAGAGCACTTCTCCACCTCTGACAGTGAGACTTCAAGCCAGACTAATCCGGGTCTGGCTGAACAGATGCAAAGTCTGCAAAAAGAAGTGAGGGAGTTTAAGAGGAAGATGGCGACTGGCAGTGTGATTCCGGCGAAAAGGGGTACACCATTTACTGAGGAAGTTATGCGAGATGACGTGCCGGCTTCATATCGTTCCGTAGGCTTCGAGTGCAATGGAACCACGGACCCATGGGACCATCTCAGTCGCTTCGAGATCGCGGCAGCCCTGTGTCTTTTACTAAATCAGCGCAGCTCTGGTTTAGTCAGCTGCCGCCGAGGTCCATCAACAATTTTGATGAGTTCAGCTCAGCCTTTTTACACCAGTTCACGAGCTGTAGAAAGTATCAGAAAATGCCACTTGAACTTTTCAGCTTGAAGCAAAAAGAGAATGAGAGCCTTCGTGCTTATATCAATAGGTTTACAACCGCCAAGTTAGAGGTGCCCTCTGCGTCTGAAGAACTGTTGGTGAATGCTCTAGCACAAGGTTTGAGACGAGGGGATTTCTTTCAGTCATTGGTGGTGAAACCAGCTCTGAAATTTGGGGAGCTCTTGGAGAGAGCGGAAAAGTATATCCATCTGGAAGAAGCTTTGAAGATCAAGGATGAGGGAGAAAGGAAGAGAGAAAGGCACGACCGCGAGGACAGGGGAGCTGTAAAAAAGCTTAGGCCAGACCTGTCTGGAGGGAGGCCTCGCTTTGATAAATACACTCCTTTAGCAAACCCACAAGGAGAAATCTTACAGGTAATTGAGAAGCATCCAGACCTGAAGTTGCCAAAGACCTACTCGCAGAGGCCCAGGAAGGAAAAGTCAGATCGTTTTTGTCGCTTCCACAACGAGTATGGGCACGACACTGACCAGTGTACCCATCTAAAGGACGAGTTGGAGAGGCTAGCTCAGGCTGGACATTTAAAGGAGTATGTTCGGATGAGAAGAGAAGAAGCTAGGTCTGGCAACAAGAATTATGATCGGTCCCTGACAAATAGGGGCAGCCAGGATAGGGTACGAACTGGGGTAAGAAAATCTGATCAGACCCAGGTCATCCGTGGAGAAATCCAGATGATTACCGGAGGAGAATTAGAGGAGCATTCCAAACGGACACAACACAGTTACGTCAGAGCCGCAAGAGACATAGTTCGAAAATCGCGTGACGTGGGACAAATGACCTCTATCCCCAACATCTGTTTCGGGTCAGAGGATGGCGATGGTATTCTAGCCCCCCACATGGACGCTCTGGTTATAACGGCAACTATTGCTAATTATAATGTCCGTAGAATTTTCGTGGATACTGGGATTTCTGTCGACATTTTGTTTTATGATTGCTTTAGGCAGTTGAAAATAAACGTTGAGCTGGAAGAAGTCACCACCTCTCTAGTTGGTTTTGCAGGGGGAGCCCTGAAGCCCTTGGGGGTGGTGAGGCTCCTTGTGACGTTAGGGGAAGAGCCATATAGGGTGACAAGAACGGTGCGTTTCTTGGTGGTGGATGCACCTTCTTCTTATAATGTCATGTTGGGCCGGCCATCCTTGAGCCAGTTCCAGGCAGTTATATCTGTCTTTCATATGAAGATGAAATTTCCAACGAAAGATGGAACGGGAGAGGTCAGGGGTGACCAGTATGCCTCACGACAGACCTACGTAGAATGCATCAGGAGGAATGAGGAGGAAGAAAGGCTGAGCAAAAGGGCTAGAGTAGAGCTGCCACAGATAGATTTGGATAATAGAGAGGAAGGGCTGATGTTGGTCGAAGTAATCCCAGGGGATGAGAGCCGGGTCCTTCAAGTAGGGACAACCCTCAGTCCAGAAATTTTGACAGGTCTAGTTGCACTGTTGAGAAGTAGCGCGGATGTGTTTGCTTGGTCCCCAGAAGATCTGGTAGGGATCGACCCAGAGGTGGCAGAGCACCACCTCAACTTCAGCTCGGATGCAAAGCCAGTAAAGCAAAAGAAACGCAATTTTGGGCCTGAGAAGGAGGCTGTCATAGAGGCTGAGGTGGAAAAACTGTTAAAGGCTAAGCACATCCAGGAAATACAATTCCTTGAATGGCTTTCTAATGCTGTCTTGGTTCCCAAGACTCAGGAGGACTGGCGCATGTGTATCGATTTCATTGATCTCAATCGTGCTTGCCCGAAAGATCACTATCCTTTGCCTAGAATTGACCAGCTCGTCGACTCTACTGCTAGATGTGAGCTCTTAAGTATGATGGATGCATCCCAAGGGTATCACCAGATTAGATTAGCCAGAGACGATTGGAAGCGGGTTAGCTTTATTACCCCAAAGGGGACGTATTGCTATGTTGTGATGCCTTTTGGTTTGAAAATGCAGGAGCCACCTATCAGCGTTTGGTTGACAAGATGTTTAAGAATCAGCTTGGGCGAAACATGGAAGTTTACGTGGACGATATGCTGGTTAAGAGCGTGAAAGCAACGTCACATGTGGAAGACCTGCGGGAGACCTTTGATACTATGCGACGGTATAGGATGAAGCTTAATCCCAGGAAATGCGCATTCGGGGTTAGAGCTGGTAAATTCCTGGGCTATATGGTCACGGAGAAGGGTATCGAGGCGAATCCCGAGAAGGTTAGAGCAATTATGGACATGCGGGCGCCTAGGAATGTGAAGGAAATGCAATGCTTAGCAGGGCGTATTAACGCATTGAGCAGATTTGTGTCCAGGTCTGCAGAAAGGAGTTTACCATTCTTTCAAGCTCTGAGGAAGAAAGCAAGATTTCAGTGGAACGATAAGTGTGAGGAAGCATTTATCGCATTGAAGGAGCATCTGGCTGACATGACCTTGCTAACAAAGCCTGTCTTAGGAGAACCCCTCATTTTATACTTATCGGTAGGACAACAAGCGGTCAGTTCTGTCTTACTTCGGGAAGAGGGGAGGATGCAGAAACCAGTTTATTACTGGAGCAAAGTCTTGCATGATGCCGAAATAAGGTACGTCGAGGTAGAACGGGCAGTACTGGACCTCGTAGGAACGGCCCGGAAATTACGTCCGTACTTCCTTTCGCATAGTATAATTGTACGAACGAATTTGCCTTTGGAAGCGGTCATGGAAAAGCCAGAGGCGTCGGGAAGACTGGTCAGATGGATAATTGAACTAAGTGAATTTGATATCAGCTTTGAGACCAGAACAGCAATTAAAGCTCAGTCCTTGGCTGACTTCATGCAAGAAATGACTGGCCTTCCCGAAGAACTAAAGAAATGGACAATCTTCACGGACGGCTCTGTCTGCAATCAAGGCTGTGGAGCTGGAACTATTCTGATGGATCCAGAAGGCGTGTCCACTGAATTTGCTATCCGGCTGAATACAACATTCTCTAATAACTCTGCTGAGTACGAAGCTCTTCTACGAGGTATTCAGATGGCGAAAGACCTGGGTGCGGACCACGTATGTGCCAAGGTCGATTCTCAACTTGTCTGCAAACAAATTAGCGGAGAATTCGAGACAAGGGAGGAACATATGCAGAGGTACTTGGCCAAATTCAGAGAGCTGGCCAGGGGAATGAAAGAGTTAACAGTCCTCCAGATTCCTAGAGAGGAAAATGGACGGGCGGCAAAGGTGGCCAGCTCGACTACCGATTGTCAAGAGAAGGTGATTACCCTGCTACAGGTGGGTGGAGAATTCGGGACAGAGCAGATAGGCTCAGTTATGGAAAGAGATGATTGGCGCTCTCCCATAAAGACATACCTGGAACAGGGAGCCTTGCCAAATGATAAAAAAGAAGCAGCAAAGGTACGAATCAGGTCTGCTGGATTTTGTCTAATTAAAGGAGAGTTATTTAGAAGAGGATTTGGTCAGCCTCTTCTAAGATGTTTAAACCGGACGGAAGGAGCTCTGGTCCTTAGAGAAATCCATGAGGGATGTTGTGGTAACCACATGGGTGCTAGGGCTCTGTCAAGTAAAATCTTACGGGCAGGGTATTTCTGGCCCCATCTACGAGAAGAGGCGGAAAATTTCGTGCGTGCTTGTGAGAAATGCCAGAAGAATTCAACACTAATACACAGGCCTGCCGAGGAGCTCATGATAATGAGCTCCCCTTGCCCATTCGCCAAATGGGGAATAGATCTGGTCGGTCCTTTTCCCATGGCCCCTGCTCAAAAGAAATTCTTTATAGTAGCAATCGATTATTTCAGTAAATGGGTAGAAGCGGAGGCCTTGGCCAAAATCACTGAAGACGCAGTTATGAAATTCCTATGGAAAAATGTGGTATGTAGGTATGGTGTCCCCAGAATTCTGGTCTCAGATAATGGAACACAGTTCATGGGTTCTAGAATCAGGGCATGGTGTTCGAAAATGAAAATCGATCAGCACGTCACCTCTGTTTACCATCCCCAAGCTAATGGACAGGTAGAGGTCACCAATCGCATACTGGTCCAGGGAATCAAAACTCGTCTGGAAAGAGCTGGAGGCAAATGGGTGGATGATCTGAACACAGTCTTGTGGGCCTATAGAACTAACCCTAAGGAGAGCACGGGGGAAATGCCTTTTAGCCTGGTCTATGGTATGAACGCTGTGATACCTGCAAAGATTAGCATGGAGACTCATCGAATTCAGAACTTCGATGAAGAGCAGAACGAGTCTTTGATGCAAGACGCTCTGGATTTAGTCGAAGAAAAAAGGGACAGAGCTGCCATTAGGATGGCCCATATCAAAGGGCGAATAAAGGCCATGTATGACAGATCTGTTGTGAAAAGACAGTTTCAGGTTGGAGACCTGATCTTAAGAAGATCTGATTTAGGGAAGTCCAAGGGGAAATTGGACGTTGCCTGGCAGGGACCCTTCCGAATTATCCAGGTCCTACCTGGAGGAGCTTACAGACTGGAAGAATTGGATGGCACGGCGGTTCCTCGCGTTTGGAACGTTGTCAATTTACGAAAATTTTACACCTAATTGTAATGCCTTGTGTTTATTTGATTAAATAAATTTGCAGTTGAATAAAATTGCAGTCCACGGCAGAAGTAACCAATAAGAGACATTCAAAATATTGATGAATATGCCTATTGATAATTAAAAAAAGAGCTTACAACAAAAATAGAAAAATACAAGAGGACATCTTTGCAGAACATTAACAGAGGCGCAAATCACAAGCATAAAAAAAAAAACAAAAAAACAGCCTCAGGATGGAAGTACAGAAGCGAGAAGTTGACGGAGCCGTTGAATCTCGTCCTCATGTTCCAAAAGACGGACACGAAACCGGTCTGACACCTCCACAGCGATGTCCCAGTCAACGTGCAGCTCAGCGTTCTCCCTATTCAGGTCAAGAATGAGTTGCTGAAGGCGTTGTCATTCATTGCGGAATTGCGATTTCTTCTCGGCCAGCTTCTCCACACGTTCCTGCAACTGGTCCTGCAGCTGTGAACTTTCTTCCTTAAGACGATTCCTCTCATGAAGCAGGCGGATATGCTCCTCAGTGGAAAAGTTGTTAGAAGATGATGAAGATGCCATTATGCAGGGGACATAAACCGAGAATAGACGCCATTATATAGGAAGGGAAAAAGCGGGAAGTCACTTTAAGCTAGCGCGCAAAGGGAAAGCGGGAAATCACTTTAAAGTTGGCACGCAAAGGGCTTAGAAAAAGCGGGAAACTACATTGAGTTTGGCGCGCAAAAGGGCCCAGGAATGCCAGGACTAACTGAGGACGAATGTCCTAGATCTTGCCCGACCTGATTGTCAGTTTAGGCCAGGATTGGCTAAGGACGGATGTCCTAGAATTTTCCTGACCTGATCGTCAGTTTAAACCAGGATTGGCTAAGGACGGATGTCCTAAAATTTTCCTGACGTGATTGTCAGTTTAAGCCAGGATTGGCTAAGGACGGATGTCCTAAAATTTTCCTGACCTGATTTGTCAGTTTAAGCCAGGATTAACTAAGGACGGATGTCCTAAAATTTTCCTGACCTGATTGTCGGTTAATACCAGAATTGGATAAGGATGGATATCCTGAAATTCTTCCGACCTGATTGTCGGTTAAGCCAGAATTGGCTAAGGACGGATGTCCTAAGATTTTACCTGACCTGATTGTCAGCCAAGATTGGCCAAGGACGGTTGTCCTTGACTTTATCCAACCTTAGTATGGGTCCGGGTCAACAAGCTTGATCTCCTGATCTGGGTGACAAGAGCCATAAATTGGCCTACGTATACAGGCCTAACCTGTCGTTTAGTAAGAACGTATGAATGTGCTAGACTGGACTAAGGTACAAAACCTTCAGGGGTAAAATGCCTAACAGTTAACATTACAGTGTGCATGAGTTGAACGGTTAAAAAATAGAGAAAAGAACTTGAGATATTCATATATTATTGCACAAAAACACCGGCTGCCTACACCTTTTCAAAAAAGGTTAGCAACTTTGATTACATGAGATTGCAAGAAAAACATCGAAAAATAAAGCTAAAATGTTTAGATATGAAAAGATCTCTGATCTGAAGCCAGAGCTCGACGAACCCGCCAGAGTTCACGCTCTGTTTCGTGCAGGCGGCGGCGATATTTGTCAGAGCGATCGGCAAGCGTCGGAACCTCACCGGCGGCAGCGGTCAAGCGGCCTACCGATTCGGCCAGGTCCGCCTTCTCCTCTTGAAGTTGGCAGTTCACTTGCCGGAGTTCATCCCACTCTCTTTTGTAGAAACATTTCTTCTGGCGTTTCCTTTCCAGCAGTCGATAGAGATAACCAACTTTCTCCTTAAGCGCGACCAGTTGGTCGGAAATCTTGAATTTCTCCACAACTAGGGAGATGTTTTTTCTCTTCACAGCATTAAGTTCTTCGATCAGAGGAGAGGAAGACATTTTTCAGATTGATTGGTGAAAATAGCGAAGACGTGAACATATTCAAAGGAATAAAAGCGCGTGTAAAGGGAATCAAAGAGTACTAGGGTTCCCAAAAAATCAGGAAACCCTAAAAAACCAAGAGTCGCAACAAGACAAAAAACATCAATGGACATTAAGTAAATAAGTCTGAATACATAGTACACATCAGAAAAATGACAGACCAGCCACACAGGCTATCATACACAGGTCTGTTCGAAAGCTAGGCAGAAAAGATCTCTTTCAAGGAATGAGCTTTGCATGAAGGTCAGCTAAACCCCAAACTCCTCATGACTACATCGGGGCCTGAGACGACTCTCCCCAAGTCTTTCTCGAACTGGGCTGACTCTTGTAAATCACCCAGGTTAGCAAAGGTTGGGGATCCTGCGAGCAACCATTGCTAACAACTGCTCGGGGGGGGGGGGGGGGCTGATGAGAGGGAGAGGAAGGAATGACTGATGTAGTCAGCAAAGGTCGATGGGTCTGACGCAAGTGGATCAGGGCCGTCTTGAAGGGCGCGCCCGAGGGGAGATTAGAGTTTCTCAACTCAGAGGAAGGGTTACGCCTAATACAGCTGACCAGAGAGATCACTCGCCGCGCTTTCCTGGGCTCTGAAGAGCTGTATGATCTTCTTCTTTCTGAGGCGGAGATCTACTATGGATTGGGCCTTGATGCCCACGCTAAATGGGTAGCCGAGCACCCTTCTACTCCTTATGATCGATCCGCCCAGATCGAAGGCGCTAGCGAGCCCACCTCTTTCTCCCATGTTCCGGAAGATGACCGCATCTACTTGCTAGATCCAGCGGCCTTTGCTGACTACATCCGCCAATCCTTCTGGCTCTTCTTCATCAGCTTCCTCTCCCCCCCCCCCCCCCCCCCCCCCGAGCAGTTGTTAGCAATGGTTGCTACAGGATCCCCAACCTTTGCTAACCTGGGCGATTTATAAGAGTCGGCCCAGTTCGAGAAAGACTCGGGGGAGTCGTCTCAAGCCCCGATGTAGTCATGAGGAGTTTGGGGTTTAGCTGACCTTCATGCAAGCTCATTCCTTGAAAGAAATCTTTTCTGCATAGCTTTCGAACAGACCTGTGTATGATAGCCTGTGTGGCTGGTCTGTCATTTTTCTGGTGTGTACTATGTATTCAGACTTATTTACTTAATGTTCATTGATGTTTTTTGTCTTGTTGCGACTCTTGGTTTTTTAGGGTTTCCTGATTTTCCGGGAACCCTAGTACTCTTTGATTCCCTTTACACGCGCTTTTATTCCTTTAAATATGTTCACGTCTTCGCTATTTTCACCAATCAATCTGAAAAATGTCTTCTTCTCCTCTGATCGAAGAACTCAATGCAGTGAAAAGAAAAAACATCTCCCTAGTTGTGGAGAAGTTCAAGCTTTCCGACCAACTGGTCGCGCTCAAGGAGAAAGTTGGTTATCTCTATCGACTGCTGGAAAGGAAACGCCAGAAGAAACGTTTCTACAAAAGAGAGTGGGCTGAACTCCGACAAGTGAACCGCCAACTTCAAAAGGAGAAGGCGGACCTGGCCAAATCAGTAGGCCGCTTGACCACTGCCGTCGGTGAGGTTCCGATGCTTGCCGATCGCTCTGACAAATATCGCCGCCGCCTGCACGAAACAGAGCGTGAACTCTGGCGGGTTTCATCGAGCTCTGGCTTCAGATCAGAGATCTTCTCATAGCTAAACATTTTAGCTTTATTTTTCGATATTTTTCTTGCAATCTCATGTAATCAAAGTTGCCAACCTTTTTCTGAAAAGGTGTAGGCAGGCCGGTGTTTTTGTGCAATAATATATGAAATATCTCGAGTTCCTTTATCCATTTTTTTAACCGTTCAATTCATGCACACTGTAATGCTAACTGTTAGGCATTTTCCCCCTGAAGGTTCTGTACCTTAGTCCAGTCTAGCACATTCATACGTTCTTGCTGACCGACAGGTCAGGCCTGTATACGTAGGCCAATTTATGGCTCTTGTCACCCAGATCAGGAGATCAAGTCTGTTGACCCGGACCCATACTCAGGTTGGATAAAGTCAAGGACAACCGTCCTTGCCAGTCTTGGCTTATACTGACAATCAGGTCAGGTAAAATTTTAGGACATCCATCCTTAGCCAATCCTGGCTTAACCGATAATCAGGTCGGGAAAAATTTCAGGACATCCGCCTTTAGCCAATCCTGGCTTAAACTGACAATCAGGTCAGGAAAATTTCAGGACATCCGTCCTTAGCCAATCCTGGCTTAAACTGACAATCAGGTCAGGAGAAATTTCAGGACATCCGTCCTTAGCCAATCCTGGCTTAAACTGACAATCAGGTCAGGAAAATTTCAGGACATCCGTCCTTAGCCAATCCTGGCTTAAACGACAATCAGGTCGGGAAGAATCTAGGACATTCGTCCTCAGTTAGTCCTGGCATTCCTGGCCCCTTTTGCGCGCCAAACTTAATGTAGTTTCCCGCCTTTTTCTAAGCCCTTTGCGCGCCAACTTAAAGTGATTTCCTACTTTTTCCTTTCCTATATAATGGCGTCTATTCTCGGTTTATGTTCCCTGCATAATGGCGTCTTCATCGTCTTCTAACAACATTTCCACTGAGGAACATATCCGACTGCTTCATGAGAGGAATCGCCTTAAGGAAGAAGTTTCCGAAGCTGCAGGTCCAGTTGCAGGAACGTGTGGAGAATCTGGCTGATAAGAAATCGCAATACCGCAGTGATCGACAACGCCTTCAGCAACTCATTCTTGACCTGAAGAGGGAGAACGCCGAACTGTACGTTGATTGGGACATTGCTGTGGAGGTGTCAGACCGGTTTCGTGTCCGTCTTTTGGAACATGAGGACGAGATCCAACGGCTCCGTCAACTTCTCGCTTCTGTACCTCCATCTTGAGACTTTTTTTTTTTTTTTTATGCTTGTGATTTGCGCTCTGTTAATGTTC
>BMAC01000726.1:363526-379236 GCA_014905375.1 Phtheirospermum japonicum | reverse complement strand
GAACATTAACAGAGCGCAAATCACAAGCATAAAAAAAAAAAAAAAAGTCTCAAGATGGAGGTACAGAAGCGAGAAGTTGACGGAGCCGTTGGATCTCGTCCTCATGTTCCAAAAGACGGACACGAAACCGGTCTGACACCTCCACAGCAATGTCCCAATCAACGTACAGTTCGGCGTTCTCCCTCTTCAGGTCAAGAATGAGTTGCTGAAGGCGTTGTCGATCACTGCGGTATTGCGATTTCTTATCAGCGGAGAAGAAGCTGATGAAGAAGAGCAGAAGGATTGGCGGATGTGGTCAGCAAAGGCCGCTGGATCTAACAAGTGGATGCGGTCATCTGCCGGAACATGGGAAAAAGAGGTGGGCTCGCTAGCGCCTTCGATCTGGGCGGATCGATCATAAGGAGTAGAAGGGTGCTCGGCTACCCATCTAGCGTGGGCATCAAGGCCCAATCCATAGTAGACCTCCGCCTCTGGAAGAAGAAGATCATACAGCTCCTCAGAGCCTAGGAAAGCGCGGCGAGCGATCTCTCTGGTCAGCTGTATTAGGCGTGACCCTTCCTCTGAGTTGAGAAACTCTAATCTCCCCTCGGCGCGCCCTTCAAGACGACCCTGATCCACTCCGTCAGCCCTGGATTGCTTCAATTTCTCATCCAGCTCCTGCTCATGAAGAAGAATAAGATCTCGTTGCTTCTCCTCCAACTCCTTGACCTTGAAAAGCTAAGCCTTCAGCAGATCTATTTCCATCTCTGAGCCCTTCAGCTTGACCTGGGCTTCCTGGCCCTCTCGGACCTTAGCCATCAGCTCTGATTATCTCTTCCTCAATATCTCGATTTCCCCCTTGAGATCGGCGTACAGCAAGGAGCCTCTAGCTCGGGCCAATAGAGATGCTCGTCCTACCACGGCCTGATGCAAGGAAAAGGTAAGTGGGAAAAATGAAAAAAATTAAGGGTAAAAAAAAGTGGGAAAGGTTATACCTGAGCCTCTGCCTTGCAGTAGAACTCAACTAGCTCCGGGTCTGACATCTTATCCACAATACTACGGTCGTTTGTAGGAGCTAACCCCATCATGAATTTCCTTGCCACTTCTCCGGGGCAGTTCAAGACCGACCTATCAAAAAAGGTCTGATTCGGGTAGGGGGTACTTGAGAAATAGCCGGAGGCATAATTTGAGGAGCGAAGGGAAGAGCAGTCCGAGGAGGATTCTGGGAGGAGGATGTGAGGTCAGTACGGCTTCATTTTTTTTGCTTCAGCTGTTGCTCTTCCTCTGGATTTGTCAAAGGCTGACCTGCTGGTTCCCGCCCGGGGCTCCTCCTCGGTTCTGAGTCTTTCATGACGGGCTCGGGGGTCCTAGTTGGCGCCTGGGGTTGACTCTGGAGTTTCGTGGCAAGCAGGACCTCTTCTGGGGCCTGAGCAGCTCTGGCAAGCTCCCCGAGAGGGCTCTTCTGGCTCCCTGCTTCCGCCTTGCGAGCCTTGGCTTCTATCTTCACTAGCATCATTTTCTCTGAAATGGAAAATCGAAACGGTAAAAAATAATAATAAAATAATAATAAATAAATAAAATACCAATCTTGGGTGGCAAAGGACCGTGTCCTTGTTGGGAATTGAAGAAGTTCAAGAGCTTGATGGTAAGCGTCTTGGATAAGTCTAGGGGGTTCTGGTTTAATTGGGCGATTTTTTCCTTCAGATCTGATGACCTATCCCCTCGAGATAAGCGTATTTGAGGATGCAAAAAGCTGATAGGTTCGGTAGGGAAGCCCCAATCCCCCGAGCACTGGACAAAGAAGAACTTCTTTTTCCAGGCCTTATGGGAGGTAGGAAGACCTGATAAAAAATGGACGTCTAATCGTCCAGGTAAGTAGAAAAAAATGGAGGAGCTTTTTGCTTGGAATAAAGAGAAGAAAAGCTGAGCTGTAGGGGTAATTCGGGCATATTGGGCGGCCAGATGAAATCCGGCCATAACGCGAAAGGCGTTGGGTAGGAATTGTTGTACTGGGATATGGTAAAGCCTAGAAATAGCTTGGATGAAGGGATGGATAGGCAGGCTTAACCCCGCGTAGAATTGGTCTACGTAAAAGGTCAGATGACCGGCGGGAGGCGATGACGCCCCCTCGCCGGGTGCCGAATTAGTGAAGGAGAACATGTCAGAGATAGGGAATTTTGCGCGGATTTCTTTGAGGGTCCTATTGCTAACTATGGAGGATAAGTTGTCAGGAGGAGGAGGGGGTAGGATCGCCGGTGGCCCCCTCCCCTGAGCCATTGCAATAGAATCGGCGGAGGGAAGGTTCACGATGGAGGTGGAGTTCACCGGAGTTGCCCCTGACGAACTCTCCCTGACGGAGCTGGTTCGGGAAGAAGAAATCGACATAATTAAAGAGTGCGTGAAGAAACAAAGGGTACCTGGTAATAATTGCTTGAAAGATTAGAAGAGGATTACTGGAGGAGCAGAAATCGCCAAAATATTGCAAAGAAAAAAGAGAGGAAGCCTTTAGAGGGTTTTTGAGAAATAGAAATAAAGAATGAAGGAGAAAAGGTATTTGGAGGGACAAAAGGAAGACGGATCAATTTGAAAAATGAAAATCCAGGAAAAAGCGGGATTTGATGGGATCCTCACATTTAATGCGGACAGGGGAACAGTATCCTAGGCAGTGAGCTGGAACACTAACCGCCCTGGAATGGGACACGTGCCGCTGACCAATCAGGTACAGTACTTGGAAAGACGTGTGGGTATGGCAACCGTTGGGGGAATATGGGCCGACACCACTACTGCCAATAATTAGGGCTGTTGTGGCAGGCAGATATCTCGGGATTCCCCAGTACGAGAAGTCATAAAAAACAAAATGGCCACATTTATTTCGAAGGAGCCTAGGGATATTACCGATCTACCCCAACTGTTTGGGGGGAGGAGTTGATAGGGCAAAATATATGCCAGACTTGTTTTGGGGTAGCTCTGACCTAGAATAATTAATTTAAGAGAGGGGTAGAATAACTCTGTCTCTATGAAAGATCTAATTAGCTCTCCCGATAAAACAGAATGTTAGGAAGAGATGGTTATCGCTTGAGATCCCTGACTTAGCCATCTTCAAGGGTACTAAAGGTTCGGAGATTATACCCAGCTGAAGCCCCAGGGGTGGAGTTTAACCTGACCTGGGTGAAAGACCTGGTTGAGTCCCCTGAGGAATAGAGCTCTTCCTCATTATTAGCAAGAGTTGACRTGTTGAACAGCYGGGGKAAGAGGGAAGAAGAGCCGAGATARTATGGACTGGGTCAGATTGAGAGAAGGAAATAAGGAAGACCTGGGACAGGGGAGAACTGTTTCCCAGATTCCCAGCAAAGAGACAAGTGGGACCACTTGTRAGAATTTYTTGRGTAACGGCCCTTGATTCGCGCCATGTGTTCCTGAGATCCCGGCTGGGGTCCRCGTAAGGAGAAACTATAAATATCTCAGCCTCAAGGCTGAGAGAGGTATGTCATTCTCTTGAAACGTTRKTTCTTATTTTCTGGAAAACACCTCAAACGCTCGCTGACTTAAGCATCGGAGAGGTTTCCACCGGAAAACCACCGGTGGTCCTTTCTAACTCTTGTTGTTGGTGCAGGTCTGGGTGGTGTTTGTGTTCCAGGCGTCATTTCAAGCGTTGGCCACTTTTTGGGCTGAAACAGCTGTCGCGTTTGTTGTTCGGTCTAGGCGGTCAGCTCATCGCACGTCTTCTGGAGTTCGCTCTCCGCTGATCAAGCCATTAACTCCTCAGACAGTTTTGAACCAGGGGACTTAGCTGCATCATAACATTTTATAAGTGTTCGCGGCTGTAAATTGTATTAAAGAGATAGGGTTTTTTCAGAGTATACCTGTTTGGTTATGCGTTCCTTAAGGAAGACCTGGATTTCCTTAGCATTGTCGCACTGAGCTAGCCCTTTGCTCAGGTCAGGCAAGCTGGCGGAAGTTGCAGCGTGGGTTTTTTAGAGGCGGCGACGTTTTGGCTCAGGAGACGGGCTTGGACTTTTGGCAGCCGATTTCAATGGGCGTTTTCTCTTCAACTTTTGATACCTCTTTATTATTGGGATCTCTTCCACGTCGTCATCAGCGGCCTCTGTTCCAAAAGCCTGATTTAATGACTCATCCACATTGATCAGAGGAGGTGTTGGGGTAGCTGCAGGCTTTGGGGTAGGCTGTTCCATGGCTGCCTCGGAACGCGCTGCAGCACAGCTATTGATGAACGCAACTGCAATGGTCAGGAGGGGTGTTATTATTCAGTTATCACAAGTAAAGGATGATGTAAAGGTATAAGATTTGAAAAACCTACCAAACTCAGACTCGGTAAGAGCGAGGTCTGGTTCGACTGGGCAAGAGTCGATGCCCACATACTAGAAAACATCAGACCGCTGGTAAGCAGCACCACGTCAAAGGGGCGCTTGCTCCACTTTGCGAGCTAGTCAGAGTATTTTTTGTGTAGAATGGTAAAATTATTGGGGGTAGGTTGTTGGTATTGTTTGGGGGTATGTTATAGTAGCTCGATTATGAAGGGCCAGTTTTCCGTGTTATGAATAAAGAAGAAATTCTTTCTCCAGTCGGGGACTTTATTGGAGGGATTTATTAAGAAGCGACCTAGGCCCGAACGAGAAGAAAAGTATAAGGAATTATGTTGATATTTTATTTGAAAGCAAAATTGGAAAAAACCTGGGTCGGGCTGGGTATTATAATATTTACATAGTATGATATATCCTGCTAGAATTTTCATGGAGTTGGGGGTTAGTTGTAGCAGAGAGACTTTGTACAGGTGGGAGATTTCTACATAAAATGGGTGGGCAGGGAATCTAAATCCTGCCAAGAGAAATGTGTCGAAGAGTGTGATATGGTTGGGGGCGGTTGCAGGGGGTCTGAGTGAATGTTGTCAGGTAGAATCATTTCGGCGGTCTGGGGGAGTTAAGGGCTTGTTTGAATTCTTCAAGCTTCTCTAAATCGGGGAGTATCCAGTAATTATGTTTTAGTTCTTTGGTTCTAAACGATGAGGGATGTAGGTCGGCAGCGGTTAAAGAGCAAGCTATGGTTACTGGATTTTTCCTAAAATGTTCGCAAGGTGGGGGGCTGTTCGGGTTTTGTAAAGGAATGCCTTTTGGAATTTGTACGAGGGCTGAAGAGGAAGGGGAAAGATCCATGGGTATATTTTCTAAAAGAGACCGGGCCTCAGTGTGGGCTCTGGTTTGGGCTTTTATTTCTGACCAATTGACGCCGCCCTCTGGCTCGTCACGAAGGCCGGGAGGGGGTGAATCTATCTGTTTTTATCTCCTCGTAAAAAGATAGGGGTTTTCGGTAGGGTTTGAATCAGGAGAAAGGCTTGAGTTTTGGGAGTTGGTGTTCGAGGATGCTAAATTCATCATAAATTACACAATACCAGGGGAGGGATAACACAGAACAATAATATCTCAGCAGATGCAATTATATTTCTAACAGTGAGAGTAAAATATTATAATAGAGGAGAGATCTGGGGACTTACACATTTTTGGGAGAGTTGGAGGTCGGTGTAAAGTGGTGCGCTATTGATAAATTTCTAAATACTCGCTGGTTGACAAGCTTTTTTGCAGAGTGAAAATGGTAGTTTTTGCTTATAATTGTGTAAAGTGGGAAATGAAGAAGACGAAATGATTTTTATATTGAGCGGCGGAAAGCTGATGGGACAGATTGGAGCGGGAGTTGGTAGGGTTTATTTGAGGAATGTTTTGGGCCTTTTGTTTTGGGCCCACCATGTTTATTATACTACGAGAAAGTGGGGGAGTGACACGTGCCCGACACGGTGTCAGGCTGCATTTAATGAAACTTAAAAGAGATTTGATGTATAAGAGGAAGCGTGTTTTGACTTTTGGGGCTGTTTATGATTGCATTATTGAGAATTATTAAGTCTGAATATGATTTCAGGTCGGAAGACAACAGTAGTGTGGTTTCAGGTCGTTATATGTACAGTTGGGGACTTGGTGTGGGGACTTGCAGGTCGTCCCTCGCAAGGTGATCATTCTATCTTAAAAGACGCAAGCTTAGCGAGCTGTACTTCTACGGGTCGCAGGTATACTTGGTAATTTACAGTGGGACGATTGATATTATAGCTCGGTTTGTCGAGCTGTGTGATTCTGATATACGGTTTGGTAAAGTGGTGTACTGATTTATTTATGTGTTTATGTTTTATTGTTGTTTTTAGTGGTTGTTGTGCTCTTTTGATTCTGTTTTACATGTCCTACCTGATTTCATGCCTCAATCATCTAGAACATGGAGGACTAGCTGATACGGACCAAAATGTCCATACATAATATTATTTGATATATGAGGGTATTTGTGGTAAGCGACCTCATTTCCTAGAAAGGGTGTTCTTCTGGGAGGTGAGCGAGCTGACTGGTTTCTTTGGAAGAGTGGGCGAGTTGGTTTGTGGAGTAGCGACCTGGAGTATGAGGATGACTTCTCATATAGGTTCGCGACCTCTTGTGTTTTGTGAAGTGTTTGAACTCAGTTATGGGCTTTTTGAATATCAAGCCTGTGGGCTTAATATGAATAGTGTATGGAGTCCTGGTCGGACCCTATGGAAAGAATAACAGGCCCAGGCCTATTACGGTAAGAGATTTGTTGTTTATGGGAACTTGGCATATAGGAAGAGTCCTACTTCTTAGTCGGTTGTAGTGTCATGATATTTATGGAATTGTGGTGAGAGAAGGTAACCCTAGACCGGGGGGCACTTCTCTTATTTTTATAAAAGGAGGTGCATACCTCTCATTGTGTGGATCATCTTTATTTGACTTTACCGTATTATTGGGCTTTCATAGTATTGTGAGTGTTTTGAGTTGTGACTTTGCTTTTGACTTAAGCATCGGAGGGCCTAGACGGGCTCGAAACCCGACCCATCCGAAGCGCTGTTTTGCAGGACCAGCGAGGTCGTCGGGAGATTTATGGAAGGCATGGTAGATCGCTGTGACGTATTTGAAGATTATTTCAGGTCGCTGATCTCTATTTGAGGTTAGTACCCCCTATTCTTGGTAACCAATCAATTTGGTTTTATCACACGATATTATTCGGATCATTACACAAAGCACCACACACATCCACCACCTCATCACTTGAGGACCTATCCATCCACCACCACTTAAAAGACACGAACTTTTCATCACCACAAAAAACCATGCAATTCTTAATATGATATAATAATAGCCTATATGTGTGGATGACCTCCAATTAGCAAGAATTGGGAATGACAACCCGCAAGAAACAGATAATATGAAAAGAAATATATCATTCGCAATACTTTTAATATCACACATACATCTCCACAATGATAAAACAGATAATATGAAAAGAAATGTATAATACACAAATTTCATATAGCTACAATAATTTTAATCTCACACACACATCTGTACAATGATAGGGTCAGATTAAGACAAACATTTAACATGACAGGCCAAGCATACTTCTAATTTCTATCCAAAAGAGTTAATATATGGTCTTACATAAATAAGAATTATTGTGTAATCACCTCAGATTTATCACCGATAACTCGTTAAAGCTAGCAACCGCTAAGTCAGCCTGCCCAAGATTGTACCTGCATTTTAAACCGACCCTCAGCATTTTAAATACAGGAAATGACACCAATATTGAGAGACATAATCATGTTTCTACTTCAATATTCTCTGTTTGTAGTGGCAACATAAGCACATGTTTGTATTGGCAACATAAGCAGAAGATTAGATATACAGTTAATTACAAAAGAAAACCATAAAAAGTAATTATTATCATTTTAAATTGAAAATACCCCCAACATTTATTTCTATCATACAAAAGTGCAAGTGATTGTAAACCTCATTGGAATTCTTATAATTTGGTAATAAATAATTTTTTGTTTTTTTTAAATATAATAATGAAAACTTGAAAAGTATATCATATTAGTTATCCGAACTAACTATAATTTGTAGGCATATATGAATAATAAATGTCAAACTGAGAATTGTGTTGGTGTTACTTACGCTGGATGAGCACCGTATCAGAGTTATTGCCATCATCGAATAATTAGGAGTTGTGGTTATTCCCCTGGGGTCATCCTCAAATACAACACATTTAAAGGGTTTTCCTGTCCAACTGCAGATTTAATAGTTTTCAATCAGGTATTCATAATCTAAAAAGTTAATTGCATTTTAATTAATCAAAACTAAAAGACTCATGAACATATATTTTATTAAGCAAGCATCTAGCTTAAGAATCACCAAGAACCACATCCCGCTAATATGTCAGAGACAAACTTTTACATATTAAAAAGGAGAAAACACGTAAAAGTGAACAATTAGTTCCTCGTCAAACAGTCATTGAGTTTTGTTCTAGAGTACCATTATGACACATCAAATGGTCGTCATGACATAGAGCGCATCATGTTACTTTGCTAAATCATGTTCAGATATGCACACAATAAACTTAAATATAAAAAAGGAAAAAACTCAAACCACATTATCCATGACTTTTTTTGTGTGTACTTGAATATGTATTCAACCACTTCAAGAAAATAAAGAGAATGTTTATAAGTCACACAGAGAGAGCAAAGTACAACTACGAATGTCAGCTAAATAATTATGGTATAAGATGCATCCGAAGACCCCAACATGTAACAACAGACATAGAAAATGATCAACAGAGAAAAAGAGAGAATATAATAAAGTAAAATAATAAATCTCATGTTAGGACATACTGACGATAAAGATCCTGACCAAATTGATCATTTTAGACTTTTTCTTCTCGTAGTCGGTAATATGATCATAATACTATAACTCCCAGAAACCATAAATCTTACAGAACGAATTCTTTAAAAAATAGGGAAAAAGCTCTTATACATTTTAACTTGGTTGAATCAAGTTTTCGGAAAAAACTTGATTAACTTGTAATCGGAAAAATAAGGGAAAAAACTCTTATTCATTCTTTTAAAAAAATAGGGAAAATAAATCTTACAGAATGAATTCTTCTTGTAACCGGATTAACTTGTTGAATCACATCCATCAAGTTGTCAAGTTTTCCAAGGATGACGTCTTCACAAATTTTCCGAAATGATTTTCATAAAAAAAAATCAACTGTACAAAATCATAAAAGCTTGAAACTAATGATACATCAGGAACCTTGACAAAATTAAAAGGAAAAACTAACTCAATCAAACCATAAATTAACTTGACATTGTCAACATAAATTTGATAAATGTAGCGACCAAACGGGAAGATATCTTATTGCAGATAGACCTGTTATCCAATAAAAACGAAAAAAAATTAGCTAATAAACATCAATATTAGGTATTTATAAAGCTATGAGCAATCACTATTTTGATATTAACATTGGTTAGAAAACATCATAACTAATATGGGCAGCCATGAGGCATATTTATTGATCTCAATTGGATCAAAGAACTATAAATTTGTACATAAAAAACCTCATTAAACATCAGTCATATCCCAAGTCATATGTTATATCTACATAAGCTCAGTTTCTCCAGTCATTAATAAGGATATTAACCAACTATAGGATTAATACGTAAAAGTAATTGAATTACTACAAATAAACATTCAATGATAATATCGATTATTAGCAATCATATTCATGAACCAAAAGTCATATTCCAGATTAAGTTATAAATCAGAAATCATATTCATGAACCAAACAAATCGACAAAATAATTTGAAGCAACTGTATATTCATAGCAATCGTATTTCAAATAATGGTGTTCAAAAACAATTTATCAATGAATATCGACATTGAACAATAATTGCCAAAAACAGACTTCGGATAATAAACATAAACCAAATAAACCGAATAATTTGAAGAAACCATATAGTCATATCAAGAATACTACAAATTTGAAAAAATGAAGTTATAAACAGATTAACCTTTTTCCTATTCGAATTAAATATAATCTCTACACAGATTAAAATTGATCTTTCAACCAATTGAAAATAGCAGGAAATCAACAAAATGAACTAAAAAAGGAAGGAGAAAAATCAGGATTTTAGCCATCCCCACACATCAAAGTCAAATATCACAAAAAAAGAAAAACAAAAAAAAAAACACACACATAAATTTCCAGTAAATTGCAAACCATTCGACAAATAATCCAAGAAATTCCCAAAATAGATATCCCAATAAAATCGATTACAGGAATCAAATATTTCAATAAAATTGAAAATAGATTGACGAAAAATCCAAAATACACGCAAGTTTAAAATCAGATCGATAATACAATTATAAATAAAAACATATAAATAATCCAGATCGAAATAAAAATCAGATTAAACGTAATACCTAACACTATCAATGTATCATCGAGAGAATTAGAATTGAGATCACAATGTCCGAAAAACTTTGCACAATCTTAAACCCTGAAATTAGTGAAAAATGGACGGAAATTATGAAACATTAGATAGAAAGGGATAAAACCCGATGGAGAAAGATCAAACAAAAAACCGCGTACATATATTTTTGTGTATGTATAATACCGTGTGCACTTTTCTACAACCATATGCTGGGAATTCCAATATGCAAGTATATTATAAAGCATAATCCAAAGCCAAAGAAAAAAACACGACTGTGGAGACAAAGATAGGAAAAGAGGATATTTTGGTTCTGATTTTGATTTGCCGATGGTATGACGGCGAGAAGGAGATTAAACCCTAGATCTAAAATAAAATTATGTGATGCTAAAAAAAAGTGTTATTTTATATCAAGAGAATAAATACCAAAAAGGAAATCTTTGAATAGAAACAATATGAGGATGCCACATAAGATTTAGAATACACCACAGATTTCCACTTGTAATTTAAATGATTGTGAGGTTGACACCCAATCAAGGTGTCAACAGAATTAACAAATAGGGTAGATTCAACAAAATGCGACCACCTCTTAATTAGTTTTAACACTGATTGTGACCGAAACGAGATGTCAATGTCAGATTAAGTCAAATTGAGATTGTCAACCTCGATGTACGCACGTTAAGTGTGCGATAAGGCTCAATTAACCGTCAAAACGGTTATAGTGCCCGAGACCCTTGTTTTATTCTTTCAAAACTTTTTTTTTCTCTTAAAATGTTTGTTTCTCAAAATACTTCTTTTAAATGCTTTCGTTTTAATTCTCGCCATTTAAACTCTTACTTTAGGTTTAAAAACCAAACCTGAAAATATTTGATCGTGTGTTTAGAATAAATATTTTTTCTTTATTTTTCTTTTCGCGTTACAACAATCACTTTCGATTAACCTTACTTGAGATATATGACTTGCGAAGAGCTCACTGCACTACCATCTACCCGTCCTATTATCGACAAATTCTTGATTTTATAGTGAACATGATTTCTTGATAATTTCACATAGGATTGCTTGATTGAATTGGTCGATTGTTAGAAGAGATGATAATTTTTTTCACTATGATTAACTCATTTAGGCAATTTGGGAAATATGGTGGCAAACGAACTAAGCTCGACATCCATCATCAAAATTGAATCTATAAAAGATTCCTAATTCGATTTTGATTTTGATCATTGTATAAATTTGAAATTGATTGTTTGACATAGTGCTGATAATTATTTAATTCAACCCAGAGATATGATCTTCTTTAACTACATTCTCACCTGTTTGAAAAAATCAAGCTACATTACCCTAGAGTTTTAAACTCCAAAATTTAAAAAGTCCAACATAAAATTACATGGGGTAATTATTTTTTGCCCCCCTTGCGTTTTTCACAGTTTACCATATAAACTATTATTTGTGACAAACCACTATGCAAACTATGCGCGATTTGCAGTTTGTCCCCTGAATCGGGATGTTTGTGGTTTTGTAATCAAACCCGGATTATGTGGCACAATCCGATTGCTCCACGCATAGTTTGTATGACGGTTTGTCATAAATAATAGTTTATATGGTAAACTGTGAAAACATAACATTATAGGGAGGAAAATAATTAACCCAAATCACCTCTATATATTAATGCAAAATCCTCCTAACATATGTGTCTTCTTCGCATGCTTCGTTTGGCAAATAAGAAATTCTGGTGCTTCGGTTGATTAGGTGTCATCTGAGCCTAATATCTACATAATTTAATATTTTCCTTTTATTGTATCTTGCCTAATTTAATCTTTTCCTTTATTATATTTTGACTAACTTAATATTTTATTTTTAATTATATTTTGTTTAATTCAATATTTTCCGATTATTCTCCTAATAAAAAAAATAAGTCATATATAATTAATAGAAAAGATATAAATTAATTATTTTAATTAAAAGATAAATTACATAAGATATAATCTCAAATAATAAAATATTATTATGAAAATTGTTAAATAAGCAGTATTTATAATAAAAGTTAATATAATCTTAATTTTTTAATTTTAAATATTCTACATAGTTAAATTAAAATTTATTTTAAATAATCTAATTATGTAACTAAATATTAGTAATGAATTCAATATAAAATAAAAATATAAAATTGTATAATAATAATAATAATAATGGTGATGATGATAATTAATTAATATTTATTAGACACGATACAATGCGACACGAGTTGAGAGTATTATATCTGTTTGATTTTTCAAAGTATGTAACTAATATTATTAACGAGTTTAATTTAAATATTAAAATATATAATAACGCAATAATAATTAATAAATAGAGAGTAAGTACAGGTTTAGAGTGTGACTTCTTTTGAATCTTAATAAGTATTTAAATAAAACTATTAACGAATTGAATCTAAACATTTAAATATAAAATTATTTAATAATTATAATAATTGATAAATAAATTAAATATGTACATGTTAGGGGTTGAGAATACTATCATTAAAATTTTTATTTTCATAAAACTTTGTAAGTATCAAAAATATTTTTTATATTTATTTTTTTATAAACCCGTGTAATGCACGATTGACCTAGTTACATATGAATAGAAATTAAATCGGGTTAGACCATCAAAATTGTAGCTCAATAATTTGGGCCGGGTCCAATAAGGCCGGACTTTTGTCCGCTCTAGTTTGGCCATCCATATCGAGAAAAAACAACCGCACTGCACCCGCGCCTCTCCTGTGAACACTTGTATATTTTGACCCGTCAGATCAAACTTAATCCAACGGCCCAACCGAAACCCTAATCACAATCTCTATTCTTTAGCTACATTAATAAAATTTATACATCCAATGTCATGCTCCGTTTCATAGTCTCGGAATTATACTCTAACACGAGAATCGGCGGACTAGAGTTTTTTCTTGCTAATTTTCACTTCAAGGTCAGTCTCTCTCTCTCTCTCTCTCTCTCTTTCTTTCCCCCTCTTCCCGTGTATCGCTGTATATGAATATTATTGTATTTTGTCATTCTATTTTGTGTGTTATGGAATGTTTGTAAGCACATGTAAGGTATATGATTTGTCTAACGTTTTTCGTTTTCGTTAATTATAGATCTGCTTTGACCGATATCCTTTTGGTGGTGGATTGTATTTGTGGCTCCATATTTAATTGAATCACTTCTCGTTTAATTTGTTTGCTTTTCGATGTATAATGATAATGCCTTTGAGTTCTGGATCTGAATTTTTGCGATTATCGAATGCAAATTGATGGATAAACAACATTACTTTGTTATATTTTCTTTGTTTAAAATTATGTATCGAGTATGTTACTGGTATTGCTTCGGTGATTCAGATCCAGATGTTAATTTCTGATGCATTGATTTTTTATTTTCGTTATCTTGGATTTTGCTTTTTGTGTTTCATGTGATATCCTATTTAATTAATGTGGGTTAAATTATGAGTAGATACATTTGATTTTTTGGTAAATAAAGTGAAGCTAATTTGCAGGTTTATATTTGAACTTTTGTACTTAAATTGATGAGGAAATTAGTGCCTTCGCTATGCTTGGGTTTAATGTTTGCTCCCACAATTTTGGTAGTCTTATGCTGTCAATTTTGTTCTCGCAGTATTCTTTTTCAAGTTCAACATGGGTAAAGAGAAGTTTCACATCAACATTGTGGTCATTGGCCATGTCGACTCTGGGAAGTCAACCACCACTGGTCACTTGATCTACAAGTTGGGAGGTATTGACAAGCGTGTGATCGAGAGGTTTGAGAAGGAGGCTGCTGAGATGAACAAGAGGTCATTCAAGTATGCCTGGGTGCTCGACAAGCTCAAGGCTGAGCGTGAGCGTGGTATCACCATTGATATTGCCCTGTGGAAGTTTGAGACCACCAAGTACTACTGCACTGTCATTGATGCTCCTGGTCACCGTGACTTTATCAAGAACATGATTACTGGTACCTCTCAGGCTGACTGTGCTGTCCTCATCATTGACTCCACCACTGGTGGTTTTGAAGCTGGTATTTCCAAGGACGGTCAGACCCGTGAGCATGCACTTCTTGCTTTCACTCTTGGTGTCAAGCAAATGATCTGCTGTTGTAACAAGGTAATAAATATATTACTTGTGTTTTATTCTTCATATATTGTTATATCATATATAGTGGCTTGTTGTTTGTCCTTGTATAATAGTTATCTGATGTAAATATATCAATGGTATTCATTCTACAGATGGACGCCACCACACCCAAATACTCGAAATCTAGGTTTGATGAAATTGTGAAGGAAGTGGCTTCCTACCTGAAGAAGGTTGGATACAACCCTGACAAAATCCACTTTGTCCCCATTTCTGGTTTTGAGGGAGACAACATGATTGAGAGATCCACCAACCTCGACTGGTACAAGGGCCCAACTCTCTTGGAAGCTCTTGACATGATCTCAGAGCCCAAGAGGCCATCAGACAAGCCCCTCCGTCTCCCACTTCAGGATGTTTACAAGATTGGTGGTATTGGAACTGTGCCTGTTGGTCGTGTGGAGACTGGCATCATCAAGCCTGGTATGCTTGTCACCTTCGGCCCAACTGGTTTGACCACTGAGGTCAAGTCGGTTGAGATGCATCACGAGTCCATGCCAGAGGCTCTTCCTGGTGACAACGTTGGTTTCAACGTCAAGAATGTTGCTGTGAAGGATCTCAAGCGTGGGTTTGTTGCCTCAAACTCCAAGGATGACCCTGCCAAGGAGGCTGCCAACTTTACCTCACAGGTCATCATCATGAATCACCCTGGTCAGATTGGACAAGGTTATGCCCCAGTGCTCGATTGCCACACCTCCCACATTGCTGTCAAGTTTGCCGAGCTTGTGACCAAGATTGACAGGCGATCTGGCAAGGAGCTTGAGAAAGAGCCCAAGTTCTTGAAGAATGGTGATGCTGGTTATGTTAAGATGATTCCAACCAAGCCCATGGTTGTGGAGACGTTTGCTGAGTACCCACCTCTTGGACGTTTTGCCGTTCGTGACATGAGGCAGACTGTTGCTGTTGGTGTCATTAAGAGCGTTGAGAAGAAGGATCCGTCAGGTGCTAAGGTGACCAAGGCCGCAGCCAAGAAGGGTGCCGGCAAGTGAATGGTGCAGGTTCTGAGATTTTGTTCTGGTGCCAGGAGTCTTTATCTTAATAAAATTTGTCATGAGAACATAATTACTGCTTTATTAGTTTGTTTGTTTTTCTTCTCCTGTTTTCTGCGATGTGCGTTGGGTGCCCGATCACAGCATTGGGTGCTTGATAGGCGGTGGCAGAATTGGCAGTGTTGAGTTTTGATTGTGTCTGCGTGTTCTGTGTTTTGAAGTGCCCCATTTTTTGCTATGGCGGCTCTAGAGTTTTGTGGTGTTTTT
>BMAC01000726.1:313526-358526 GCA_014905375.1 Phtheirospermum japonicum | reverse complement strand
AGGAATGTGTGTGTCTGATGATAATTTGGGTGAAGTCCAAATGTGATGTCAGATGGGTTGGTTGAACGGCTTGCAAAAGGTTTTATTGTTGAATGGTAATAATTTCTTTTTTATTATGTTGGACAAGCTAGAAACACTTATGAAGTTTTGTAATGTCTATTTTGAAATATTTAATGATTAAACATGGTATTAATTTATGACTTATTTATGGTTCTTTTTCTTTTTTTTTTCTTCCTAATATGCCTTTTCAGTCAAAATCATTATTCGGATAAAAATGACAAGATTGAGCCTTCATTAAAGCGTGGTGTATAAATCTTAGTCTTACAACCTTTACAATGTCGATCAATACTTGAATGCTTCAATAAGTTTTTTTTTAATTAATGTTTATGTTTTGTTTCTTTCTATTTCTTACTATTGTCTTTTTTTCCCTTTATTTTGCAGCATATATATGTGTTGTTTTATTATTTAAGGAATAATGAGATGTATATCCCTTGTGTTTTAAACTTTACAACCACTAATATGCTTTCCGCACTTGTCTGTTTGTTACTTATGAGAGATACGTAAATGTGAACAAGCGAAAAATGAAGAACCTTGAATTTTTCTATGGTCAACGTATCTAGTACTGTGTATAACTACATCATAGGTTATGACATTGCATGTGGACGGCCATGGTCGGAGGTTGATCGTATCTTAGTCCATATTCATTGTAGCAGTGAAAAGAAATGTATTCGGATGTTTTATTGTGAAAGAGGGAGTAATATAATTTTATAATTCATTAGATATTTCTAATTAGATTTCGATTTCTAAGAGTGTTATCAAGGAGTATAACATTTTGTTGCCTCATTTTCTTTCTATGCTAGCATTTTATGAAGTCGAACAAACATTGTGTTTGGCGAGGGGGCCCATTTTGGGATGTTAATGCTCACTCACATTGAGGTCAGACTGGCCACAAATATCTGTGTCCAGTATACATAGTGATTCTCTTCTTTGTTTCTTCCTAATTTCTTAGTTTAACAACGTACTTGACTGTGTATTTTTTCTTGTAGGGATTGCAAGGTGTTCATTGCATCATATGCAGAATACTTTATTTCTAGAAGAGAAATGCCTTTGGAAGGACTTTACATGCAAAATCTATGATATAGCCACCTTCATGCAATCATACTAGAGTGAAGCAGCAAAATTGAGTGGATGAAGACAGTTGTGTGTAGTGTGATTTTAATATAAGTAAATAATGGTATGTATTAAAAATTAAATGTAGTGACAAGTCTATTAATTGGGATTTCCAAAATTACATGCAAGCCTGTCTTATCGGGATAAGATAAGAAACAATGTTGTAACTATCAAGAAATAAGTATAAGGGAAAATCGCAATTTTGTCATGTAAGTTTGACCACTTTTAATTTTTGTCCTGTAAATATGGCGGTTTGAAAATTGTCCTGTATCTTTAAAATCTTCGCGTTTTATGTCCTCTAAATATATGCGATTTGAAATTTGTCCTGTATCTTAAACATCTTCGCGTTTTACGTCCTCTAAGACCATAAAACGCGAAGATTTAGAGGACAAAAATGCGGAGATTTTTTAAGATACAAGACAATTTTCGAACCGCCTATATTTAGAGGACATAAAACGCGAAGATTTTAAAGATACAGGACAATTTTCGAATCGCCTATATTTACAGGACAAAAATTAAAAGAGGTCAAACTTATAGGACAAAAAATGTAATTTTCCCTACAAAACAAATATGAAACAATATTAAAACAAACGAGTCAAATCAAGTCAGACATAGCAGTGCTCGAGCTTTTGATATAAATTATGTTATAGATTGTTTGATTATTAATCAAGTCAAGCTTAAATGAACTTTATCCAAATCGAACATGAATTGAGCTCAAGTAGTTTGATATTTGTAGATATATGTTTTCCTTTAAGTTTACCACCACAAGTGTACGGGGTTCAATCGTAGTTATGTTGAGTTAAATATTATACATAGAGACATAGTAATTAAGTACCTTGATTATAGTAGTATGATCTTATTTAAAATGTTATATATCAATTGTAATAATTGATATAAACATAAACAAAGCAAAATATAAATATTAGGGACATGTATGAGAGATTTGTGATTCATAGACATGGTTTTGATTGATAAATCTTTTTATTTTATGATAAATATTATTTTAATCAAAACTCTAATCCTACAGAATTTCTTGAGGCTAACCCGTACTCAAGTTACATAAGTAAAGGTGCATAAACTAAATTACCCGCAAGCACGCACTTCAACGTACTAGCCTCCTGACCGGATACATAATTTAGTTGAAAAAAGATCCCAAGATTATAATATTCCCCATAAGACAGATGAATATGACATACCCCAACTACGTCACTATCGAATTGCCTAAATAATAACTCACCTCATTCGTATTGATTTAATATTTTCAAACGAATGTAAATGTTGATAATGTGCTCACGCAAAATCAAATGAGACGGAACAAATGGGAAATAAATAATTAATAAATGAAATAATTTAATATCATAGAAGTTGAATCATCAATCTACTCCCATGTCGAGTATCAAAGCAATTAACCGGACATGGTTATAACAATACTAAACATATCTTGAACAACACATGAATTTTAATCTAATAACAAAAATAAAGTGAAGAACAATTATGAGCCATGATGACTCGTGGGGAACTTTGTCTTGTCGTGCCGTGGAGGGAAGGGTGTCAATCCTCCATCCTTGGTCTCCTAAATCTCCTTCATCACAAACTTTTGTGTGTTTCTAAGCTTCTAATATGTGTTTGAATGTCCTTTTTACGTTTAGGGGGCATAGAGTATTTATAAATATCTAAAAAGACCTAGAAATATAACCCTAAAAGTTAGTTTCCATCTGCATTACCGTCTTGAAAGTTGGGAATAGCTCCAACATTCCGCAATTTCATCTACATCAGACTTGCAAGCCTGGTGTCAAGTCGGGTGGTAGCATAGTTTGTATACGAGTTGTGCACATGAAATGTAACTCGGAAGTAACTTAATGCTCAATTAAGGCCCTTGAAATAGCTTAATTAGACTTAGGTATCTTCATAGAAGTTGTAGCACTGCCTCTTAGAGCTTTCATGGTTATTTAGAATTACCTCGATCGGACTTCGTATGAGAGAGTTATAGCTCAAATATGAAATAGATACAAAATATCTTCTTTAATTCTTCTATTTCTGCTACCTTAGATTCCATTTTCGACTTGTACTCATATTCCTTCCTTCCTCGTGCATATTTTGGAAACCTATTATTTGTCTATGAAAGTTTATGTGTGGCCCATATAATGTTATCAAACATAACTTAAAAACATGTAATTCTGCATGCAAACAATATATTTTATCTTCATTTTATTAAGCAATTATAGAACGAGCAGAGCTTTATATCTGTAGTGATTTTGATAATTTGTATGTAATTTCTTGAATTGTTTTTCTGGGAATTAGAATGAATGTAAACTGAAGGGGATAGAGGGATGAGAGAGAGAGATTTCAGCTGAGAGATAAAGGATGGAAATTATGTAATTTCATTAATGATCCTTTTCACATCCACAATCCGTAGATATAGGAGTTGAGAATGTGATTTGTTACATTCAGGTGCTGAAAATACAAAATATCTTCCTACAAGACAAAATAACATAAAATAGACTCAAATGCCCTCAAGTGGGCTGATAGAATTAATTTAATTGGACTGGGCCCAAAACTTAAATAACTAAGCTCCCAGCCCAACATTTATTAATAATCGTTTTCCACCTGTTGGAATTAAGGCCCAGCCTCCTTGTTCAATCCAAAATCTTATCAACTAAACTCGGGACTTCACCTTGACGTGGCAACATCTCATCCCTTTTCTCCAGCAAAACTCGATTCACAACATCACCCCCTCGAATTTGAAATCCTTGTCCGCAAGGATTTATCCCTAGAAATTTCTTCTTGATGGACTTCGTGTCTTCCCAAGTGATCTTGTTCTGTAAATCAAACCCCCAATCGACCAAAACCTGTTCAATTCCTTCCTTCCCCCTTTTTACCAATCGTTTTCCCAAAATAGATCTCGGAATTATTTCGCAAATCCCGTCCACAGCTTCAATCGGTAGCTCGGGAGAAGCCTTCTGGTTAGGGTCTAAACGCTTCTTCAATAGGGAGACGTGGAACACGGGGTGGACCCTCGAATCCGGCGGTAAATCCAGGCAGTAAGCAACCTCGCCGATTTTCTCTAAAATGCGAAAAGAACCAAAATAGCGTGGAGAAAGCTTCAAGTTCTTCCTAAGRTGRACTGTATTCTYRCMGTACGGTTGTYATTTCAGGTATACCTCCTCGCCCACTGCATAGTGTTTCTCAATTCTTGACTTATCTGCATAYGACTTCATCCTGRTCTGAGCTTGAATAAGATTCTCCTTCAGCTGTTTAATCATCACTTGTRTGCTTTTAATGAATTCCATTGCTTCTGAATCTGCATGCCTGTCATATGGTTGCATTGAAAATAGGGGAGGTGCATATCCATACAATGCTTGAAATGGGGTAGTTTTTAGGCCTGTATGATAATTGGTATTGTACCAAAATRCAGCAAGATTAAGCCACTTTAACCATGATCTGGGATTGCTATGRACCATGCATCTTAGGTAGTTTTCCAAGCATTGGTTGAGTCTTTCTGTTTGTCCATCAGTTTGAGGGTGATAAGCTGAAGATAAATTGAGTTTTACCCCCATCAATTTGAAAACTTCTCCCCAAAACACACTTGTGAACACTTTGTCTCTATCTGTCACCATACTTAGGGGTAAACCATGCAACTTGTAAATTTGATCCATAAATAACTGGGCTACTGATTGGGCTGAATAAGGGTGTGACAAGGGTAGAAAGTGTCCATACTTAGTAAACCTGTCCACTATAACTAGAATCACATTTTTCTTTCCCATTCACCTTAGGTAATCCCTCAATGAAATCCATGGTTATGTGTGTCCATGCTTGCCCTGGGATGGGTAAAGGTTGTAACAGGCCTGGGTAGGGTTCATGGTTATTTTTGCTCTTAGCACAAACTTCACATTTCTGAATCATTTGAATTATGTCCATTTTCATCTTAGGCCAGTAGAACACTCCTTTTGCCCTCATGTATGTACCACCAATCCCAGAATGTCCCCCATATGCTGACCCATGCATTGCCTCAAGTATCATTTGCCTCAATTCTGTGTCATGGCCTATTACCAACCTGCCCCTGTATCTGAGGAGCCCCTCACTGACTTTAAATTCTGGGTATGAATCTGCATCTAGGACCTTGGCTGTTAATATCTTATTAGTGAAAGGGTCACTCTTATAACTGTGGATCACCTTCTGCATCCATACAGGTACTAGGGTAGTAACTGCATTAACTTCTCCTTGTACATCATTCATCCTGGATAGGGCATCAGCTGCCCTATTCTCCTTCCCTTTTCTGTATTGGATCTCATAGTTCAAACCTAAGAGCTTAGTGATCCATTTCTGTTGAGTAAGATTCATAGTTCTCTGGTCCAATAAATGTTTAAGTGCCTGTTGATCTGTCCTTATAATAAATTTGTGCCCTTGCAAATAGTGCCTCCACCTCTGTATAGCCATAAGGACAGCTAGGAACTCCTTTTCATATATGGATAAGTCTTGGTTCTTGGGGCATAAAAGTTTGCTCATATAAGCTAGTGGTCTCCCTTGTTGCATAAGTACAGCCCCAATCCCATACCCACTAGCATCAGTCTCTAGAATGAAGGGTTGAGAGAAATCTGGTAATGCTAGGATATGGGTGGTTGTCATTGCCCCTTTTAACTACTGGAAAGCTGCCTCAGCTTCATCCCCCCACCTGAATTTTTAGTAAATTGGTCAGTGGTTTGCTCAATGACCCATATCCCTTCACAAACTTCCTGTAGTAACTAGTCAGGCCCAAGAACCCCCTTAATTGCTTGACAGTCTTGGGTGTAGGCCAGTTGATCATACACTCAATTTTCTGGGGGTCAGTGGACACCCCCTCTTGGTTAATAATGTGTCCCAAGTATTCTATCTGTCTCTGGCCAAGTTGGCACTTACTCCTTTTGGCATATAATTGGTTTTCCCTCAGTTTGTTGAGTACTCCCCTCAAATTCTGAATGTGTTCACCCCATTCCCTGCTGTATACTAAAATGTCATCAAAGAACACCAATGTGCTCTTCCTCAAACTGTCACTAAACACTTGGTTCATTAAACTCTGAAATGTAGCTGGTGCATTACACAGCCCAAAGGACATAACTAAGAATTCAAACTGACCATGATGAGTATTAAAGGCAGTTAAGTATCTGTGTTCTGGTTTCATCAAAATCTGAAAATAACCTGACCTTAGATCTATCTTGGAAAAATACTGTGCCCCATGTAACTCATCCAATAACTCATCAATGATTGAGATGGGAAACTCATGCTTAACAGTTAGGCCATTTAAGTACCTGTAGTCCACACATAGTCTCCAAGTGGCATCCTTCTTTTTTACTAGAATAACTGGTGAGGCAAAGGGACTCTGGCTAGGCTGAATAACCCCACTTATAAGTAATTCTTTAACTATCTTTTCTATCTCATCCTTCTGGTCATGTGAGGTTCTGTAGGGGTATTGGTGTTTGGATAGACTGTCAGGTTTCAAATTAATTTGGTGTTATGTACCCCTAGCAGGTGGTAATCCCTTTGGCTCTTCAAAAACATCACTGTACTCCTCCAGTAACTCTGTCATTTGAAACTCATGCTGGTCCTTTTCTTGTTCTGTCTCCTGTATGGTGAGTAGGTAGATTTCTTCAATTTGCATCAGGTAATCTTGGTGCATCATCTTGAATAAAGAAGAAGGTGCAGATATAAGTTAGCAGTCTGCAGTGGTAGTGAGTGCTTGTATTTTAAATCTTTCCCCCTTTTGAGTCACGGTAAATGTCATTAGCTCATAATCCAGTTCTATAGGTGTACATGACTTCAACCAATCACCACCCAGTATGAGATCACAGCCTTCATTCTGTAACAATCTCAAGGTATAGGAATAAATGTGCCCCTGCATTGTCCAACTGAATCCTTTGGCTACCTTGGTGCTGACCAACCTTTGACCATTAGCCACTCTCACAAGAATAGGCTTAGCTTCTTCAATTTGGCAACCTAGCCTATGGGCAGTAGCTTCTTGAATGAAACTAAGTGTGCTCCCAGAGTCTATCAAAATCTGTAATCGGTTTCCCTTGTTATGCCCCCAAACCCTCATGGTGGTGACACTACTTCCCCCTGAAACTGCATTAACTGTCATCTGTATCTCTTCCATTGTGTCAGGAGCTGTAGTGTCCTTAACTGAATCAGGATCAAAAAGTTGTGAAAATTCCATTTCCTCCTCTTCTGTCATTATCATGTAGTATATTCTCTGTTTGCATCTGTGCCCATAAGTGAACTTCTCAACACAATTATAGCATAGGCCCTTTTCTCTTCTGGTAGCCATTTCTGAGGCTGTGAGCATCTTTGTCTGTGGTTTTGGATTGTTGTTTGGAAATGTTTTTTGTGTGTATGAATATGAGTTTTCTGGTTTTTTGCTCTGAAATGGTTGGGTGTTGCCTCTGGGAATAGATTTAAATTTCCTGGCAATAGCATCCAAAGTTAACACCTGCTTCCTGCCCAGATCAATGGTCTGTTGTAAGGAGGTGGGTTCAAACATGTTGATAAAAGCCTGTAGTTCTTCACTCAAGCCACTAATGAAACTGGAAATAAAGTATTCCTCTGTGTAGTTGTTTAAAATCTCCATGCATGCTTTGAGTTCTTCAAACCTTTCCACATACTCTGCATATGATCCAGTTTGCTTGAGCTTGTTAAATTCAGCTATGATCCTTGCTTCCTTAAGCTCTTCAAATCTGGATGAAACTACTTCAATTAACTGTTGCCATGTGATGTCTGTTTTTGAGGCACTGAGCTTTTGGAACCAGTGAGAAGCTTTCCCCTCAAAATGCATAGAAGCTAGGATTACTTTTTGTTGATCAGGAATATTAGGCATGAGTTTGAAATAACTGTTGCATTTGAGTATCCATGACCTAGGTGCTGAGCCATCAAACCTTGGGAATTCCAATCTGGGAACTGGATTCTGAAAATTCATAGTGTGTGATTCAGTAATTATCCTTGATTTGCTAGAATTAGTGGACCTGCCATTTGTGCCTTCATTGCTGAATCCTGGATATGGTTCCCCTAGGATAGACTCTTCCTCTGCATGGTGTTTCCCTTTGTTTATGTTGAGAAGTTGTAGTTGTATGGCAGCTAGAGTCTGAGTAATATGATCATACTTCATGTTCAGCCCCATTAACTCTTGCAAGTTGGAATTAATTCCAGAAATTTGTTCCTGGATTTTAATCTCACAAGCTTCTCTTTTCATTGCTTCTGTTTGCAGGTTTTGATCCATCCTCTTCTGGGCTTCTTGAAGATCTTTAATGCGAGTTCCATCTGCCATTTCCAAGGATCCAAGGCTCTGGATACCACTTGTAGTGATTTTGATAATTTGTATGTAATTTCTTGAATTGTTTTTCTGGGAATTAGAATGAATGTAAACTGAAGGGGATAGAGGGATGAGAGAGATCACCCCCTCGAATTTGAAATCCTTGTCCGCAAGGATTTGTCCCTGGAAATTTCTTCTTGATGAACTTCGTGTCTTCCCAAGTGATTTTGTTCTGTAAATCAAACCCCCAATCGACCAAAATCTGTTCAATTCCTTCCTTTCCCCTTTTTACCAATCGTTTACCCAAAATAGATCTCGGAATTATTTCGCAAATCCCGTCCACAGCTTCAATCGGTAGCTCGGGAGAAGCCTTCTGGTTAGGGTCTAAACGCTTCTTCAACAAGGAGACGTGGAACACGGGGTGGACCCTCGAATCCGGTGGTAAATCCAGGCGGTAAGCAACCTCGCCGATTTTCTCTAAAATGCGAAAGGGACCAAAATAGCGTGGAGAAAGCTTCAAGTTCTTCCTAAGCTGCACTGTATTCTGCCTGTACGGTTTGCAATTTCAGGTATACCTCCTCACCCACTGCATAGTGTTTCTCAATTCTTGACTTATCTGCATAGGTCTTCATCCTGTTCTGTGCTTGAATAAGATTCTCCTTCAGCTGTTTTATCATCACTTGCCTGCTTTTAATGAATTCCATTGCTTCTGAATCTGCATGCCTGTCATATGGTTGCATTGAAAATAGGGGAGGAGCATATCCATACAATGCTTGAAATGGGGTAGTTTTTAGGCCTGTATGATAATTGGTATTGTACCAAAATTCAGCAAGATTAAGCCACTTTTAACCATGATCTGGGATTGTTATGCACCATGCATCTTAGGTAGTTTTCCAAGCATTGGTTGAGTCTTTCTGTTTGTCCATCAGTTTGAGGGTGATAAGCTGAAGATAAATTGAGTTTTACCCCCATCAATTTGAAAACTTCTCCCCAAAACACACTTGTGAACACTTTGTCTCTATCTGTCACCATACTTAGGGTAAACCATGCAACTTGTAAATTTGATCCATAAATAACTGGGCTACTGATTGGGCTGAATAAGGGTGTGACAAGGGTAGGAAAGTGTCCATACTTAGTAAACCTGTCCACTATAACTAGAATCACATTTTTTCCCATTCACCTTAGGTAATCCCTCAATGAAATCCATGCTTATGTGTGTCCATGCTTGTTCTGGGATGGGTAAAGGCTGTAACAGGCCTGGGTAGGGTTCATGGTTATTTTTGCTCTTAGCACAAACTTCACATTTCTGAATCATTTGAATTATGTCCATTTTCATCTTAGGCCAGTAGAACACTCCTTTTGCCCTCATGTATGTACCCCAATCCCAGAATGTCCCCCATATGCTGACCCATGCATTGCCTCAAGTATCATTTGCCTCAACTCTGTGTCATGGCCTATTACCAAACCTGCCCTTGTATCTGAGGAGCCCCTCACTGACTTTAATTCTGGATATGAATCTGCATCTAGGACCTTGGCTGTTAATATCTTGTTAGTGAAAGGGTCACTCTTATAACTGTGGATCACCTTCTGCATCCATACAGGTACTAGGGTAGTAACTGCATTAACTTCTCCTTGTACATCATTCATCCTGGATAGGGCATCAGCTGCCCTATTCTCCTTTCCCCTTTCTGTATTGGATCTCATAGTTCAAACCTAAGAGCTTAGTGATCCATTTCTGTTGAGTAGGATTCATAGTTTTCTGATCCAATAAATGTTTAAGTGCCTGTTGATCTGTCCTTATAATAAATTTGTGCCCTTGCAAATAGTGCCTCCACCTCTGTATAGCCATAAGAACAGCTAGGAACTCCTTCTCATATATGGATAGGGCTTGGTTCTTGGGGCATAAAAGTTTGCTCATATAAGCTAGTGGTCTCCCTTGTTGCATAAGTACAGCCCCAATCCCATACCCACTAGCATCAGTCTCTAGAATGAAGGGTTGAGAGAAATCTGGTAATGCTAGGATAGGGGTGGTTGTCATTGCCCTTTTTAACTGCTGGAAAGCTGCCTCAGCTTCATCCCCCCACCTGAATTTGTCTTTCCTTAGTAAATTGGTCAGTTGGTTTGCTCAGTGACCCATATCCCTTCACAAACTTCCTGTAGTAACCAGTCAGGCCCAAGAACCCCCTTAATTGCTTGACAGTCTTGGGTGTAGGCCAGTTGATCATACACTCAATTTTCTGGGGGTCAGTGGACACCCCCTCTTGGTTAATAATGTGTCCCAAGTATTCTATCTGTCTCTGGCCAAATTGGCACTTACTCCTTTTGGCATATAATTGGTTCAATCCAAAATCTTATCAACTAAACTCGGGACTTCACCTTGACGTGGCAACATCTCATCCCTTTTCTCCAGCAAAACTCGATTCACAACAATATCTTCCCATAGTATGACTTGTGTTCAAGCTTGGTTTTCTAATATAATGAATCGAGATTGATCGAACTTTAATCTACTATTCTTGAGTATATATAGAAACTTGGTTCATTTTCAACCCTAAGGGTTCACTTTCCCAATTATTAGGGTATAAAAAATAACATTAGTGCAGTACAATTCACTTTCTCATTTATTAGGTTATTATTAGAAGAATAATATTAATTTAATAGGTTTTACTTTTCCACCTACTAGGATATTAAACAAGTATGAAATGAAATTTAAACAGTGTAGAAATATAATATATATTTTGATAAGGTTCATTTTCCATTATTTAGGCTTTAGAAACAACTAAGAAAAGGATTTAGAGAAAAGGAGGAATATAATACATATTTTAATAGAGTTCACTCTTTTTTTTATTATTATTTATGGTATAGAAACAAATAAAAGAAATGAGTTTAAACAAAAGAATATAACATAAGTTGCGGTAAAGTCCACTTTCCAAATCATTAGGGTAAAGAAACAAGTGTAAAACAAAGTCCAAACAATGAATAATACTACATAATGTAATATGTGTTCGCAACTGAAATATATATGAAACAATCATGCAACATTATGGAACTAGTAAGAAACTATGAAATACGTGCTTTTTTTGGGAATGGGGGTGGGAGTGGGCATTCCCTCATTTCTTTATGTCACCTTGTGTCTTCGTTTCTCCAGTCTTCCAGATTTCTACATGCCTCCCGAAGAGAGAACCACCATATTTAGAGTTTCATTTGGCAGCATCTAAGTACCTTCATGTATAATTGGATAAACCGTTTGAAATAAGTTGTAACCGTTGTTTCATTCACGTAGTGATTTGAATATTAGTTGTAAGGATCTTGAATCATTTCTATTAATACAGTGATGACATGTGGACAATGGGTCTCATCCATCTGAAACATGTTGCGTGCGCATGATTTTTTTTCCAAGTTGACAATAAACAACTTAACATCTTCAGTGACTTTGAAGATGTGATCATTTGATCTCTTCACCTAATTTTCACCATAAAAGAGTGTGATTTATATGTTGAAACATAAAATAAATAGTTTTTAATAACATATTTAGAAACTTACTCTTAACGTTAGAGAACTGATGTAGTTTTTCCCCATATATTCCCTGGTTATTTTTGTCATCTTTATGAATGTCGATCTTGCTTCATCTCTGTTTTTTCAATTACAATCTTGAAGCGAGGATCTCAGGTACTCTAGCAAAGTATTTGCTGTAGTTTTCTTCCTGCGACATTAGTGACATTCAATGATTCTATAATGTTGGAAGTCATGACAAGTATCTTTTGTTTGGACAATGGATTCGAGCCCATTTGTCATAGCCGATGCTTGAAAGGTACGACCTGGTTCTTATATTAAGTATATCGAGTGCAAATATGTGTTTTTCAAATTGTTCACTGTTGTACGCTTTCTCCACACATGCAAAGGATTATGCCAGCTATTTTTCATTCCTTTTAAAGTATTTTTTTGTTTCAAACTTTTATGAGGTAGTACATGCACGCCGCTTGAGCTTCTTCAGAATACATCTGATTAAATTAACAAAAATAAAAATCAAGTGAATTATACAAAAATCAATTAAACAAAATGGAAACAATAATGAAATAGACAACTTCTACAATTGATGTTTTTATGCACACTGTATCACTTGTGAAACACTTGGAAATCATTGTAGAAACAAGAATGAAATAAGTACCTCTTTTATTGTTTCAATAATGATGTTGTATCTGCCTGACACTATGCACAGTCCATCTCAGAGTCCAAAGTTTTTCCTTAAGTTCTAAGAAAAAAAAAACATATCTAGGAGTTGTCATTCTCGCTATCCATATTGCAAAAGAGAAAGGGAGAATTCTTTCATTTCCATCTTGTGTGCATGCGGACAACCATATTTTTTCATAATTTTCTCTCAAGAATGTGTCGTTAACAATAATTATTGGCTTGCAATATTTCCATCATTTTATCGATTCACTTAGAGCCATGAACGAGAAGAGGAAATTGCTATCCTCAATTTTTAGTATCACTTTAACTAATCAATGATTCATTTTCTTCAACACAAATAGGTCAGCCAATAGCTTTGATAAGATGCATCTGGCTTTCCTCTCAATACTTCCAGTGCTTTCCCTTTAGATCGCCACGTCTTTTTGTATTTTGGGGTTACTTTATGTTCATCCTTCACGTTCATAATGATATATGTGGGTGTATACATCATTTTAATATTATTGAGGTATTTAGATTTTATGAAATCCGTACCAAGTTTCGTAGCAGCATTCTTGCTGCCATTCATTCTTTGAACCGGCGGACAAGTGTGTTTGTTGCCTAGTTTCTTTATTATGTGCCTAGTAGTCTAAATATTTGGTGATTTCTTCAAATGCCGATTATAAGTTTCAACTATAAAATGTATGTTATATTGCCTCTTATAGGACTTCTTCACTTGGAAGTGGAAGTAGTTCATCAAAGCATAAGAGGAAATGTGTTTAGGTAATACATCTCTATCTTCAAGGACACCCCCTACTTGAATTTCTTCTTTTTCATGTCTTGATCCTTCAATTTGCATAACTGTGGTTTCTTCTACCATGTTTATGCAGATGATGCTGGCAAAGTTGATGAAGTCGATGAATATTTCATCCACGCTACCGACTGCCGATGTCTTTGTCAATATTTTGTTGTTTGTTTCACTAATGTTCCCATCTTGTCGGTATTATTCTATATTTTCTGAGTTGCTTGTTTCACACATGTTTCTGATTTATTGAAGACTTGTTTCTCTTGATTTCATGAGGAGAAAATTCTCTTTGTTGACAACGATGTCGATGCACAGAGGGAGTTCTTTCTAATCTTTTCTCTTGGTCTTTATTTTCATGTAGAACTTGAGATTGAAGTCAGTTTTAATATTCAATGGTTGTAGCCCTTCCTGCAATTGGTATTTAATCTACACTGTTTCTTGCTCGTTTTTTATTTTTATTTGTTCTTTCTAAAATTTTTTTAGAGTTGTGAATGTACAGCCCTTTGGAACAAGTATCCTTTTGTTTCAAAGTTAGTGTAACATTCGTTATCTTGCCACTACCTTAGGATGGCAATGTGTCAGGTCAGGCCGGGTACTGGAGGACCTGAACCCATCCCGTCCATTCCATGGGTTGGGTTGCCCGTTATATTAAACTTTGATTTCTTTAATAAATTTAATATTATTTTAATATATTATAATCTAATATATTATAATCAAATATATTATAAAAAATTATTAAAAACAATAATAAATGAAAAAATAAAACTACTTTACATTTATAAGCTTAATTATAAGTTTTTTTTAATCTTTTTACTTTACTTTGCTTTATTAATATATATTATTCATAAAAAAATGTCATTTATATATATATATATATATATATATATATATATATATATATATGTGTGTGTGTGTGTGTGTGTGTGTGTGTGTGTGTGTGTGTGTGTGTTAAATAATACTAAACGTAGAAAACCTAAATAATCATATGAAATATTAAAATATATATAAAATATATTTCAAAATAAAAAATATTGTGCGGGTTGGGTTGGGTTAGGCCAGGTACTTGCGGGGCGCCAAGATTGTCATCCCTACCACTACCCCATATGGTACACCAATACTGAAGTTGTTCTCATCTTCCTTCATTATATCATGATTAAATAAATTGTAAACAATGAAGAAACGTAAATGAAACAACAAATTCTAATACACACATACACTAATGTAATATATCGAGTTTAACAAGTAATTTGAAACACATTATGAAATTTTTTAGGGAAACAACGATGAATTAGATACTTGAAACAATAACTTTCGATCATAAACAATAATGAAACAATCATGATAAAAAAAATTAAAAACAAGAAACAGCAAACCAGAATCACGGCCAACAACAAGCATAATTTTACAAATTTCATTCACAATCATCAATTTAATGTGTGATCCTTCAGAGGGCCCCTCATTCTCAATGCAAGCTAGCTCTTACTTGCGTTTAGTGAGGAGGACAAAACAATAATGAAATAATTGCGAGAAAAAAGAAAAATAAGAACATGCAAACCAGAATCACCACCATCAATGTTCACCCTTAATATTACCACCGCAAGTGTGTGTGGTTCGATATTAGTTCAATTCTATTAAGATATTCAAATATCAATTGTAATAATTAAATAAGGAAATAAACAAGGTAAAACATAACAAATGATTAAAGAACAATGAGAGATGTATTGATTCCTAGACATAGTTTAGATTGACAACTCATTTGATTTTATGATAAATAATATTTTAATCAAAGTTTAATTCTATAGGAATTCACGAAGCTAACCCTGCTCCAGTTACGTAACTAAAGATACGTATACTAAATTACCTGCATGCACGCACTTGAATGTACTAGCCTCTCGACCACATACGTAATTTAGATGAAGAAAAAAAGATTCTAAGATTATAATATCCCCCGTCAGACAAATAAACATCTCGCACCCCATCTATATTATCTATATTATTTCCTAAATACTGGCTCACTACGTTCGTCTTGATTTAATATTTGCACATAAATGTAAAGCGCTGATCAAATGATCACATACAACCAAAACAAGATAGAAGCAATCAGTAATAAGTAATTAACAAACAAAATACTTTACTATCATAAAAGTTAAGAAAAAAAACTTTTTGCCCCCCAAACTATAATCGTTTTCACAGTTTACCATACAAACTATTTTTTGGGACAAACTGCCACACGAAATATGCGCGATTTACAGTTTACCCCCTATATCAGAATTTTTGTGGTTTTATTTCCAAAAGCGGACGTGGCACAATCGGGTTGTGCCACGTCATCCGATTTTGGACACAAAACCAAAATAATTCTAGTTTAGGGGGTAAACTGCAAATCGCGCATAGTACGTATGGTGGTTTGTCATAAATAATAGTTTGTATTGTAAACTGTGAAAAACACAATAGTCTGGGGGGTAAAAAATAATTACCCCTAAAAGTTAAGTCGTCAATCTACTTCTATATTCAGAATCAATGTGGTTAGTTGGACATGGCTATACAAAACTAAACATGTGTTGCAAAACACATGAACAAACTTAATCTAAAAATGAAAAGAGAATGAAGAACCATTTCGAGTTGTGGTGACTCATGGGAACTCCATATTGTCGTCTCGTGGATAGAAGGGCGTTAATCTTCCATCCATGGGCTCATAATCTCATTTAATATGATATATTATATGTTCTAAGTAGGTATAAATATGTTTTTAATATTCAGGGGGTGTGGAGTATTTATATGGGTCCAAAAAGAACTAAAATTCAATTTCCGTCAGCGTACAACATTCCATAGTTTCACCTTGTAAGTCAATTATCAAGTTGGGTGCTAAGTCAGGTGGTAGAACAGCGAGTTACACGAGTTGTGTACACGACATGTAACCGGGGTGGCAACTCGTGTGTTTTCTGCTCCAATTTTAGCCTTATAAGTGGAAAAAATAGAATTATATGTTTTCATAAAAGTTGTAGTTCTATCTCTTAGATTTATGTGGCTACTTGAATCACCCCAATAAGACTTCGTATGGGAGAGTTATAACTCAAATATGAAACAGTTGCAACATATCTTCTCCAATTCTTCATATTTTCGCTACCTTAGTGATTAGAGTAGATTTGTCCTTATTTTTATTAGCTTTTTAGTTCATTTTTCTATTTATTTTTGGTATAAGTTGGATAGATTTAGCTTAATTTCATATATTTAGACTTCCAACTTATTTTACCGCTTTTTGATCTAGATTGATGCAAATAAGTGATTATTTATGATTTTTTCACTTTATAGCTAAGTAACCGGAAGAGTTCAGCATGTTATAGATGAAGTATGATGATCGAGATTCAAAGATCGAGCTTTCCGGTGAAGAAGTAGCAAGAATTGAAGCTGACAGACTTTCTAGAAGGGTTATTCTGCTGGAACCGATGTCGATTGAAAGCTAACGGTTACACTTAGCGGTTGCTCCAACCGTTAGCTGCTACCGCTAACCTTAACGGTTACTGAGAACTGATGTTAACGGTTAGAATGCTGAGTTCAGAGCTAACGGTCACTTTCCAGAACGGTTTCATTACAACCGATGTCGTCGTCCAGAAATACAAAAAAAATATATATACCCAACGGTTGCACCAACCGTTAGCGGGCCCAGAAAGCCCAGAAACAGATTTTCGGCCCAGTTCGCGGAAAAAATCCTATAAATACCATCTTTAATCCGAATTTCGAGTATCTAGGTCTATGTATGCGTGTGCTAACCCTAAAAACAACAATCCTAGGGTTGGGAATCCAAAATTCAGCAACTTAGGATAAGTTTTCAAGATCTACGACGAAGAACGACGTCCCGAGCGACAAAACGARGATTTTCCGTTKGAYGCCCGTTTCTTCAACGAAAAGAGACCTGAGTTCGTCCGATTTTCAGAAGTGATTTCCAGCAAGTTTAGCTTAATAATAAGTMCTCTAAACCTTAGTTATTTATTAGTTTAATTTTAGTTTTAGAATTTAATTYTTTTCGTTTAAGTTTTCGAACCGTTTAGTTATTTTGATCGTTTGAACTATTGAGTCGCTGAAGTTTGGACTTGAGATTTTTAGTTTTATTATTAATATAGTTGCTGCGTTTATTCTCTTGTTCATACTTGGTGGTGATTTGTTCATGCTTAGTTCAGAATTGTTAAAGGTTACAGCTAAAGGTTACTCCAACCTTTAACAGTAACCCTTAGCGGTTCACAGTTTATTTCAGATTTMTTAAAGGTTACAGCTAAAGGTTACTCCAACCTTTAACAGCAACCTTTAGCGGTTAGTTTAGTTATTTAGAATTCAATTTTCATGCAATCTGTTAGTTTAATTTATTAGTTAGATTTCCAGTTTTAGAGGTTTAAATTAGGTTTATAATTAGTTAGGTTTATCTGTTGGTTGGAGATTAGTTTACGTATGCAGTTCATGTTAAGTTTCTTACRAACAGTTAGTGTTAACTGTTGCTGTTAACTGTTACTGTTAACGATTGGACCAACAGTTAGCAGTAACCGTTAGTGCTAACGGTTGCAGGCAGCAACAGTTAGCGCTAAAGGTTGCAACAGTTAGCAGTTTTTCACTTGAATGTTTAGTTTAAATTGCTGTTTCTGAATTACTTCTTAGTCATTGAATTAGTTAATTATTACTTAAGTTTATTTTATTAATTAGATAATTTATTTTAGCTTAGTTAATTAATTTAGTTTTGTTCTTTAAGTTCGTAGTTAATAAATCTCATCAAAAAAAAACCCCTTATTTGTGTGTTATCTGAAATTGAACAAAACTATTTAAAGATTCCGATTGTATGTTCCTCGAGAGACGACTCGAGTCAATTTGCCAACCTACGCGCGACCCCGTTCTCTTGCGGGCAAGCTTTTGAATTTTTGACACATTTTTGAATCACTTAGCTTCCGTTTCCAAATTCTACTCATATTTCTTCCTTTCTCGTGCAATTTTTTGTCGCCTAACCTAGGGTTGTCAATGCTTATGTCCTAAAAAGTCTTAAAAAACCACCATTTATCTATGAAAAAAAACAAAAACATGAAAAGCCCAATACATGAATTAAGAAGAAGAATAAAAATCACACGGAAAGTGCACGTGTGTCTAGTAAAATGCTTTCAAATATAACCTTAAAAACACATAAATTCGAATGAAAAGAATACTCATAAACTTAAACATTGGTACTTCTGACCAATGCACTAAAAGCTAAACTTCACCATGTGTAAAATAGATCAACAATCAAGATACAAGTAAGGAAGAACCATGCAACTCTCTAATAAAAACCAAGTTACCTCATAGTCGAGCCTCATAAATCCTCTAAAATTCGAGTGAGTCTCTGAAAATTCATAGACTATATTGTTCAATTCTCACAATATAGATGTTAATCTTTTACTCGCCACTCGTGTATAAGGACGTGTATACGCTCAAATAAATTCATTATACGCTTACCCCATTGACTTACCAAGCGTCTTAAGGTCTTTACAGTTCTCAAGGCACATGCATGTGGTTCGTAAATCAATGTTCTTTATTATGTTTGTAACGTTAGGATTTTTGGACAAGGTATAAAATATGGATAAAGTAACTTAGACTAAGCATAAACCCCCCAACTAAATCAACTTCACCCCAAAATAAAACTTGAAGCTTCTAAGAATTAATTCCTATACATCACATCAACCCTCAAAATATACCAAAGCCTTTCAAATGTAGACCAATCAACCCCCAAACTTATATTAAACAATATAATTCTCGATGCATTTAATAATGCAAGCCATAAACTGAAAACTAAAAAAATAACAATAAGGCCTTTATTAATATGGGCTAATAACTCTAAAATTACAACGAGGAACTTTATCCTCTATATTTCTTGATTTTCTCTTTTATTATCGATTTATTTATATTTTTACTGATTTTTTTAAAACCACCAAAGAAACAAAGAGAGTTTATAAGGTTACTCTCTTCTATTAAAATATACTAATACATAAAAATCTCCCAAGTGACGCTCTACTCTATTTTGCCCACATAAATGATCAACTCTCATCAATATATCAAATTGCAGAACTAAGAGTTAAATAATTAAGACTAACCAAAAATTATGCGGCGAACAAAGAATAGGCTAAAGGCATAAACGGGCTAACTAGAGACGATTTTATTTAAGTGAAGGTATCTTATTTAAGAAGACTTTAAATGGCTAACAAGAATTTTCAATGGTTTTTAGTTACAAACCACACTCATCTAGTCCTCGGACAAGACTCAGGGCAAGTTCTTTCAATGATTTTAGTTACAAACCACACTCATTTAGTCCTCGACTGATATGCGAGAAATTAAGTGGTAATTAATAGTTTAAAACTATACTTTTGTGCGCTGCATATTGTTATATATATTTATTTCTTATATATATATTCGTGTGAATGGAAGAGCACCAATTACATATTTTTCATCTATTTTGTTTTATATAGTTACTGGATTGGTGTGACAACGATCGTCGGATGGTTCGTGGATTGATTTGGCGAAGAAGTACCACATGTACCATCTTAGCGGTAGGGTTAGCGGTAGCTCTTACCGCTACGCAACCGCTAACACTTAGCGATCCACCAACCGCTGAGGACACCACTAAGTAGCTGCAGAAAGATGTTAACGACAGGATTAATGGTAGACATACCATTATCTCCACCGCTAAAGTTGCAGAAAGATGTTAACGACAGGATTAACGGTGGACATACCACTACAACAACCGCCAGGAGGCTTCAGAAAGGTGTTAACGGTCGGATTAATGGTGACCCAACCGTTAGCACCACCGTTAAGGAAGGGCTTAGAATATCGATGATAGGTTAACAATAGCATTAGCGGTAGCCCTGACCGCTAAAGGGCCCAGAATTCTATTTTTGGAAGGAAACTTCTACTCCAAATTTTGGGAACTTATAAATACCTTCCATACTTCAGCAAATTCGATATAATTGACATTCCTAGGGTTCTAAGGCATCAAAAAGAGTCCTAATTCCTTCTTCCATCCAAGAGATTCGAGAGACTGAAGATTGAAGATTCAAGATTCAAGATCTAATCCTTTTTTCCCTTCCTATTCAAGAACTCATGTTTGTTTATCTATTTTTCTTTTATATTTTCATGAAATCCATGAGTGAGTAGTTTATTTATTCTGGTCCTTGTGACGTTGAAACCCATCGATTGATTATGTTTTAATTAATTCCCGTAATGTTTATTTCGTTCTTCATATGAGATTGTTTGTGTTATTCTATTTTCATGACATGATTGTTTAATTCCTGATTTGGACTGATCACCTAGATTAGGGATTAGGTATCAATTTCTAGAAATAGGGCTACTTCCCATGTAATTTTTGTGGTTTCTACTTCCCTTTTAGTAACTTATGGTCGTGCATCATTGGGGATAACACAACAGAAGTGTATTAAACCGAGCTTATGAGTTTATTACTTAGATTAGCCTATTTGCCTAGAATTTAATGCTTTTAGTGGATTAAATCTAGAGATATTATTCTAGGTTGTTCATTAATTAGGTTTAATTGAAGAAATTATTTTGGTTAAATATTCGGTAAGGATGAATTCGAGTAGCAGAGCTTATTGCTATTTAGGGCTAGTAGTTTCATATGAAAGGTGAATTATGATATTAAAATTGGTTAGATGAATCAATTGAGGGTGGAGACTGAGCTTGGTCTGGAGTTTTTACATTATTATCAATCTCTTATTACTTCTCTTACGTGTTCGTTTAGTTGGCTTTAATTACTTTGATTCTCTTTCTTATTTATTTAGTTAGTTCATCATCTTTTACCCCCTTTACTATTTAATACGAATAATCACAAATTAATCCACACTCCTCGTGGGATCGACCCTCGCTTACCGCTTTCATTAATTAGCGGAGGAAAGTCGAGGAAAAATAATTACAATTAAATTTATTACGTAATGACGTGCGGTCAGATTTTGGCGCTGTTTCCGGGGAGTGATGCGTATTAAACTGTGATTTTTACGTATTAAGTATATTTAGTTAGAACAAGTTGAGAAATTCTTGTTTGGTATTTCTTTCAGGTGAATGAAATTGAGATCATCCGGAACGAAAGATTTGCAATACTATCCGGAGATCAACAAGAGAGATCGTGAGTTTAGAAAGAAGTCTAGAAAAGAAAAGGAGGCATTGGATACGGAACAAATATTACCGAATTACTTATCCGAGGAGTCTTCAAGTGACAGTGAAGAGTGAGAGGATACTTGAGATCCACTTTCGCTTAGAGAGAACGTAACAATGGCAGAAGCCAAAGAACGCACTTTGAAAGAGTTAGATAATCCCAATCTCCCACAACAACCACTTTGCATCACATCTCCAATTGTGGAGGATGCTACATTGGAATTGAGATCAGGTTTTATCCATCATCTACCATCGTTTCATGGATTAGGTGGTGAAGATCCGCACAAGCATTTGAAGGAATTTCATGTCATATGCACGAGCATGAAGCCCGCCGGAGTAACTGATGAACAACGGGCATTCCCATTTTCATTGAAGGACCTAGCCAAAGATTGGCTCTATCGGGATCCATCACCACGTGGGGAGTGTTAGAAAGAGTATTTTTATAGAGGTGTTTTCCTGCCTCACGAGTGGTCAACTTTTGTAAGGACATTTGTGCAGCAAGACAATCACAGGGGGATACATTGCATGGATATTGGGAGCAATTCAAGAGGCTCGTCACTAGTTGTCCTCAGCATCAAATGGGCAAGAAATTATCGATACAATACTTTTATGAGGGTCTTTGTGATTTGTACATATTTATATGTGATTTTCATATGTTTTTTAATCGTTTGTTGTGTGCTTTTAGGGTGTTTTGGTTTATCTTTTTATCGTTTTTCTTCCTTTTGATGTTTTTGTCTCGTTTGGTGTTTAATGTGTTTTTACTTTATTTTATATGAAATAATATAATTTTACTTTATTTTAGTATTATAGCTCGAGACGACGAAGATTGAACGAGCAATGTACTGTGCTGACACTGAGTACCAGTCTAACACTGGGTTACCCAGTGTCCGAGTCATGCCGACACTAGCTGCCGACGCCCGCAACTTGCGCCCGCGTCGATCGACGCACCGTCGATGCTAGGTCGATGCTCAGCTTCAGTAGCGTCGATCCTAGTTCCGTCAATCGATGCATTTCCTGGTCGACGCGAGCAACCTGCGCCCGCGTCGATCGACGCACCGTCGACGCTCCAGCAGTTTGAGCGGTTATTTTCGGAAAATCTATATAAGGCCGGTGGTTTTCTTCATTTGAGAGTGCTGGAACTTGGGGGAAGGTTTAGAAAATGCAGAGACCCCTCGGTTCTTGCCCCATTTCGATTACACGCATGTTTCGGGTTGAAGATTCGAAGATAGCAAGTTCGAGTCGTCATTTCCTCGTTTGTTCTTCGTCTTTGTTTAACTTCTTAGTATTTTCATTTTAGTCTCTTAGATTTTAGAAGTTATATTAGTTTTTCAGACTTTAGATGTTAGATAGATAGTTGTAGTTCGTAGTTTAATTTCTCATTTGAACTTCGTGACTTTTCTCGTTAATTTCGTAAGCTTTCATTTTCTTGTTGGTGATGCTTGGTAATTTGCAGGTTTTAAATGCTTAATTTCTCGTTTTTAATTGTATGACGTTTAGAGTAACATGAGCTTTGGTTGAGTTTTATCGTTCTAGTGTGTCTAGAGTCGTTTAGAACCATCGGGATTGACAACCCCGATCGTGGAGACGATTTCGACGCACTAGAACCCTCATTTTCATAATCATTTTTAAAGGCTATTTATTTTATTGCTCGTAGATGTTAGAACACCTCAAACTCTATTTGATCGAGTGTTTAGTTTAGTTTTTATTTTCGTTTCTATGTACGTAAAATCGAACACCAAAATAGTTTCCGATTAGTCTTCCTTGTGATTCGACTCGAGTCAGCTTATCGCCTACAATAGCTCCGTTCTCTTGCGGACGAGCTTTTTATTTTAACGCGAAAAAGTTCGACTCAAAATTTGGCGCCGTTGCCAGGGAAGGCTAAAGGCTACGATTTTTGGTGTTTGCTTTTATTTGTGTGTTTGCGTTAGTATTTGTTATTGAATTTTGTTTTGTTTATTTTTATACTTTTGGTATGTTTAATCTCGGATTTTGAGTGTTGTGCTTTGTAGCCACATTTTTTAATACTCGAGATTATTTTGATTGAAGATGGTGAATTATCAAGTTAGTTCGCCATTTGATGACCCTTACGCTCCAACTCTCGATTGTCAAGTCCCTCCATCGTATTATGACCCGTATGCTCCGAGCGGTCAAGAATGGGCCCTTGCTGTTGACTATCCCGGCCCATGTCCTTCATATTGCTGTAATCCGATCATGGATTCTTATGCACCGTCTCATGGGTATTATGATCTGGGTCTTGACGATTCTTATGCTCAATTTGCCCCGCCTTATCCGAACGCGAACTCGTATGCTCCTACGTGTCAAGATTTCCATTCTTCGAGCTACGACGTTTACACTCCACCTACATCCAATGCGTATATTTCAAGCGGCGATCATTCCGTCCCTATTTCTCAAGATCTTTTAGCCGAGATTGTGGAAGCGACTCGACGTATGGATGAACGCATAGAATGTATAGATGAACGCATAGAACGCCTCGATATTCAATTAGAGCAATTTGACAACAAGGTGTATGAGCTAGACCAACCTTGTCATGAGGAGTTGCCCGTCTTTGATATGAAAAATTCCACCTTTGTTGATGGCAATTCCAGCTTTGATGATATTTTTAACGAGGTGTGCGAAGATGTGAAATTTGTGGGTGAGAAGAAGGAGGTGGAAGTCGGCATTGTCTCTCCCGTGCTTTTTGAGGATGTTATACAAGACCGTGTGGGAGAGTTGCCTTCGGGTGAATTTATTGAACCTCATGTCGTACCGCCTGACGCTTTGTACGAACATGAGAAGGAGGTGTTTGAAGAGAAAGTTGAGAAGGAGCCCGTTTTCATCTCGGGACATGCTCTTTGTTCCCACCTTGGTGATTATCATCGCCAATTCTTGCTCTTAGAGAATACCAAGGCGTAGCACGGTCGTCATTTGTTTTTAGACCCGGGATGACATCGAATGGACGCCGTCAATCTAAAGACGTAAATCAAGCGCTTCTTGAGAGGCAACCCAAGCCTTTTAACTTTATTTGTTTTTTGTGTGTTTTTGTTTCTTTTTTGTTTTAGGTTCCCCTCGACTTTGAAGCTCGTTAAATGATCTTGGATGCTCAACTCATCATCACAAGCGCGATTTCAGGGACGTATCTCTCCTTCTTTTATCTTTTACCATACTTAGCTTAATTTTAATGTGGACATTGTATGGTTTAAGTGTGGGGGGGTTTGTCCTTGGTTTGGTTAGTAATTTTTGTATGCTTGCTTGTGGTTGATTTGAGTTGTGTGTATTTATATTGATTGGAACCTTGACGAAGTGACGTGGTTAGATGCTTTGGTTAGGATATTTAGATTTCCGTTCGAACAATAGTGTAATTGTGGGGAATGAAGTGTAAATAGTCTATGAAGTGTCTTGTCTTCTGTTTTATTCTTTTTTCGCTCCAAAGAGTCAAATACTCTTTACTAGCCCCGTTTTCAGTTAACCTCTATAGGACTTTATGTAATTCTTCTTTTTTTATTTTGGAGACGTTAAAACTCCATGTGCGATATTGAAGAATGTTATCAGTTGCACTTAGCAACGTAAAATTGGATTCAATGAACTCTCACTGTTGATTGATGTAAATTATGTTCGTTTTGTACCTTATCTCTATGGGTACTCATCAAAAAAAAAAGAAAAAAGAAAAATAAAAAAGAGAAAAAGAAAAAAGAAAAAAAAAGTACAAGAAGAGAAAACCTTGTACAGGTTGAGTTCCTATTTTTATTTTTTATTTCTTAGATTATATTGTTAAAGAGGTGTATTGATAACTGGGCTAGTCGGGTGACGACTTGGCAGTTTGAGCAGGGATAGACTTTAGCCGAGGCATGGATGGGTGACGTACATGGAGGTCAACTCGTTACTTTTAGGTGTTCGGAAGCTAGTCTAAATCTCTTATCTCAACGTTATCGTGTCGTCCTTTTAGTTGAGTTTTTAGTCGATCTAATGCATTAACTTCTTGAATCATATGGATGCATTAATAATTAAGTCATCGGGTAATTAGATTTTCATTGTCTACGTCTAGATTAGATTTTGCTTGAGGACAAGCAAAAAGATAAGTGTGGGGGAGTTGATTTGTACATATTTGTTTAGGTTTATCTTTTTATCGTTTCTTTTCCTTTTGATGTTTTTTGTCTCGTTTGGTGTTTAATGTGTTTTTACTTTATTTTATATGAAATAATATAATTTTGCTTTATTTTAGTATTATAGCTCGAGACGACGAAGATTGGACGAGCAATGTACTGTGCTGACACTGAGTATCAGTCTAACACTGGGTTACCCAGTGTACGAGTCTTGCCGACACTAGCGGCCGACGCCCGCAACCTGCGCCCGCGTTGATCGACGCACCGTCGACGCTAGGTCGATGCTCATCTTCAGTAGCGTCGATCGACGCATTGCCTGGTCGACGCGAGCAGCCTACGCCTGCGTCGATCGACGCACCGTCGACACTCCAGCAGTTTGAGCGGTTATTTTCGGAAAATCTATAAAAGGCCGGTGGTTTTCTTCATTTGAGAGTGCTGGAACTTGGGGGAAGGTTTAGAAAATGCATAGACCCCTCGGTTCTTGCCCCATTTCGATTACACGAATGTTTCGGGTTGAAGATTCGAAGATAGCAAGTTCGAGTCGTCATTTCCTCGTTTGTTCTTCATCTTTGTTTAACTTCTTAGTATTTTCATTTTAGTCTCTTAGATTTTAGATGTTATATTAGTTTTTCAGACTTTAGATGTTAGATAGATAGTTGTAGTTCGTAGTTTAATTTCTCGTTTGAACTTCTTGACTTTTCTCGTTAATTTCGTAAGCTTTCATTTTCTTGTTGGTGATGCTTGGTAATTTGCAGGTTTTAAATGCTTAAGTTCTCATTTTTAATTGTATGACGTTTACATTAACATGAGCTTTGGTTGAGTTTTATCGTTCTAGTGTGTCTAGAGTCGTTTAGAACCATCGGGATTGACAACCCCGATCGTGGAGACGTTCCGACGCACTAGAACCCTCGTTTTATAATTGTTTTTAAAGGCTATTTATTTTATTGCTCATAGATGTTAGAACACCTCAAACTCTATTTGATTGAGTGTTTAGTTTAGTTTTTATTTTCGTTTCTATGTACGTAAAATCGAACACCGAGATAGTTTCCGATTAGTCTTCTTTGTGATATGACTCGAGTCAGCTTATCGCCTACAATAGCTCCGTTCTCTTGCGGAAGAGCTTTTTATTTTAACGCGAAAAAGTTCAATTCACTTTGTCTCTTGGATAGGAATATGATAGATGCAGCGAGTGGAGGAACACTTATGGACAAGACACCAACAACAGCAAAGGAGTTGAACTCGAACATGGCAGCAAATCCCCAACAGTTCAGTAGTCGTGATGTTTCGTTGAAGACGGAAAATGAGGTAGACACTAGTTCGTTGCAAGCCTAAATAAATGATTTGACATCCGTGATAAGTAAATTGGCTACGGGGGGACTTCCAAAGGTTTGACCATGCATTCTTTGTGAGATGGTAGAACACGTCATTAATGATTGACCATGACTCCATGCAGAGATCGAAGCACATGCTAATGTGGTGGGGTCTGGAAACGGTCAAGGGAGGAAGTACGATCCATATTCCAATACTTACAGCCCAGACTGGAGATACCATCCAAATTTTAGCTATCGAAATCAGCAGGGGAATTCCTTCAGTGATCAAGACCCGAGACCACCTCAAAATTTTCAAAGGGGGCAGGATTTTTTGAGACAATATAATAACTGGCCGCAGACGGAAGACTCGTCCCCATCGCTCGAGGAGATGGTGAAGGCCATGGCATCGAACACCTTGAAGCTTCAGCAAAAGATGGACGAATACCAGCACGACAATCGGTCCAGTATAAAGAATCTCGAAACTCAAGTGAGTCAAATGGCGGACCAAATAAGCCGGCTGGATGCATGGGGAGGTGGCCGATTGCCTCCTAAAACCGAGGAAAATCCAAAGAATGTGAGTGCCATTACATTACGGAGTGGTAAAAAACTAGAAGGTCCGGAGAATCTAGCACTTGAAGGGGAAGATGAAAACGAGAAAGAGAAAGGAGAAACGGAGTAGACACACACTGATAATGTTCCACATGAACTTACAAAAGGTGCCCATAATCCCGTCGTTTCCCCTACTAGAGCTGAGTCATTGCCGTTCCATCAAGAATTAAGTGCCAAGTTAAGGAGGACACGGAGAAGCACGTGCGAGATGTTTTCAAGAAGGTGGAGATTATTATTCCCCTTACCGACGCAATAAAGCAAATTTCTCGCTATGCCAAATTCCTCAAGGATCTTTTCACCCACAAGAGAAGGTTGAAGGGAGATGAAAATTTTATAATGGGAGAGAATGTGTCGGCTGTGTTTCAAAAGAATTTGCCACATAAATGAAATTATCCGGGAATGTTCTTTATTCCTTGCACGATTGGTAATTTGAGAGTCAAGCGGGCCATGTTAGATTTGGGGGCTTCGATGAATGTTATGTCGCGTGCCATTTTTGATTGCTTGAACCTGGGACCTTTGAAGAAGACTGGCGTAGTAATCCCACTCGCCAACCGCAGCACCGCATACCCTGATGGTGTCATCGAAGACGTTCTTGTACAAGTTAATGAGATAGTATTTCCGACTGGTTTTTATGTGCTGAGTATGAATGACACCGCCTCAAAGTCGTCACCTATCTTGTTAGGGAGACCTTTCTTGAACACTGCTTAGACGAAAATTGATGTTCCTCGAGGCACTCTCACGATGGAGTTCGACAGTCACATTATTCATTTTAATATTTTTGAAGTTATAAGATTTCCTGATTGTGATAACTTTATTTATGCACTTGATTGTTTTGACTCTTTAGCGCAGGAATTTCTAGAGGTACACAATAGAGACGAGATCGAGATGACTATCACACTAAGTTTTGGGAAAGACTCTCTGCTGTCGGGTCATCCAATAACAGAGCCGAGTTGGAAGAATGAGGTGCGTGAGATGATTTTGGCCTTGCAGGTACTGAATCCGGAACTTAGGGATGGCAACGGGGCGGGGCAGGGCGGGTAGTAGGATACCCAGACCTAGCCCGCGTGCTTGCCCCAATGACCCGACCTGGTCCGTGCCCCGTCACGGGTCCAAGAATGTTGCCCCGCGCCCCGCCCCACCCCGCCTCTTTTTAAAAAAAAAATTGCGGCGTCTGGTAAATAAATGAAGTAGATTCAACATAAACCAATTGAAATAGGAATTTAGAATAATTTTCCCAATGATAGCAACAAACACTCCAACTAAGAGATAAAAATTAAAGTGGTCCATAGTCTACACAAACATACCAATTAAAAGACACAACATATCAATGACCGAAGGTCAATAGATGAGTCAGGTGAATCGTCGACATCTAGACTCGTAAGATAGTTTTCCGAGTTATCAACCATGGTGTTGAAGCTGCACATGAGCCAAAAGAATTTATAAGGTTTATATCATTTATTTAATATATAAAATATATAAACTGAAAACTGATAAGAGAAAGAGCCCAAATGTGATCATAAAGTCGATACAAGTACAGGACATATGCATTATCATCAGCCCATCTGAAGGCAATATATAAATATTTTATTAACCCATATGATATAAAAACAAATAAATGAGGGGAAGAATTAAATCTTATATCACAGCTTCCTGTCACGGACTTAGTCTCTGGCACTAACGATCCGTGCGGCCTTAGCTCCTTTCCACCCCGTGCGGTAGCCAAGTCAGTGCCAGAGACTAAGTCCGTGACATTCTGTAGCTATAATAATATATTGTAGTATGAGCTGTTGGAAGTGAAATTTCATAGACGGCTTTCGGGTTGTATTCTATTTTTCACAAGTTGTTCTTCTTGTACACATAAACACAAAAGACTAACAAAAATGAAGAACAGAAACTAGACATCAATGTGTATGATTTGGAAAGCCCATGTTCCTTCACCGGGCCGGGCTTCAAAGATTTAGGAAGTGGAAATGATTTAGAAGGCCGACTGATTGAATGTTAAAAAAAAACAAATCTTATATCAAAATAAAGAAAACCAAGAATGGGCGCCACATGCTGCACTTACAAATGCCTAGTGAAGGGGGCACATTCAATTTTATCGACACCAGAAAAGCTACAATATATGTCGACTCAATTTTTTTTTTCTAAAACTCTTTATACAATAAGAAAATATATATATATATATATATATATATATAGGGTTGGGTTCAAATGAGAACCCGTCGTTGTATGTGAACCTAGGGACTCATCTTGACCATTAGATTGAATAATCTTGATGGTTGAGATCATGACATGTCAGCATGGTAATAATGTAAAAAATGCATTAATTAATTAAAAAGGGTATTTTTGGACATATATCAACGTTTACAAAGAGCACTACATTGTTCTTTATAAAGCACAATAGATTAAGAAAAAAACACTACGATTATATACAAAAAATCATCTCAAATTTCGTCTATAAACTGCAAATTCAAAATTTTGAAATGAAACTCAAATCTTCAACAAATCATAACTTTTTCAAATTTTATTCGTTTTGAATGAAATATATATCAAATTAATCAAATTCTCAATATCTACAATTTAAGATACATATTGCATGTTTTAAAATGTAAAAAAAATATATATATAATTAAATTAAAAAAACTAGACTGATTTTAGCACTACAGTACTGTGTAAAAAGCACAATGAACCTGAACATATAATAGCACTGTGCAATATTAGATCTAAAGCCAGGATTAGTCCCTAGGTTCACATATAATGACGGGGTTCTCATTTGAACCCAATCCTATATATATATATATATATATATATATATATGTATATATATATATGTATATATATATATATATATTTGTACAACTAATGGATGAGAAACACATCTTGTTATCAGTCTCTATATACAATTATCAAGTCGGGGACATCTATTACAGAGGAAATTGCATTAAAAAAACTATTTGGCATTTATGATCAGAACCAATCATAAGTAATAGGCAACCTAAACCTAGTATGGATGTTTCAACTAATCATCAGTTTAATCTATGTAATTAGATAATGAGAGGACAAATAATAATACTATATTATACTATAATATATTTCAGATTAATAATATACCGTATTAAATAACAATTGATTTAAAAAATGAAAAAGGGGATAATTTACTGCAAAGGCGTGGAATGAATTAACAAGAGAAGTTCAAAGCGCACAATAATTTTATTATTGCAAACTGCTGAAGGAAAGGGATAATTTTAATTAACTCACACACACAAACACACACATACACACACACACACACACACACACACACATATATATATATATATATATATATATATATATATATATATATATATATATATATATATATATATATATAATGCCCTCTAGCTACACATACACTATATATATAAACTTCCTTCATCATTCACTTAATACAACACAGAAGAAACTGATTTTTTTTTTCTTCAGAAATTTTTTACCTTTAAAATAAAGATGACAACTCACTAAGGTTGCCGACCGGTGTGTGCCCAAAAAGAAAAAGAAAAAACAGAAATTAAAGAAAATTTAACTCTGAAAATTATCTCTTTTAATTCTAAAAATTGACAGATCAAGAATTACCCAACAAATTACCCAACAAATTGTTCAGTTATCTCAAAGAATAGATACAAGAAAACTGAAAGAATTAAAATTCTGAAAGACTTACAAAAATGTCTCTCCAAGATATGGAATGCTAGTTTCAGATTGTGAGAGCGGCGGAGCGGATGAAGGCTGAGAGCGGCCGAAAGCTGAGAGCGACAGAACGGATGAAGGCTGAGAGCGGCGGAGCAGATGAAGGCTGAGAGCAGCGGAGCGGCGGAGCAGATGAGCTGAGAGCGGCGGAGGGCAGAGGCAGATGAAGACTGGCTGAGAACGGAAGAAATGAAGGCTGAGATAAAAATGAATTAAGGCAGCGGGTGTGAATTAGGGCATCTCCGAATAAATTCCAATATATATATATAATATAATATATATATATATATATATATATATATATATATATATTATAAGGGGCGGGGCAACAGTAATACCCAGACCCGCCCCGCTCCATCAGCAGGCCGGGTCTGGCCCGCCCCAAAAGTCTTGGGTCGGGTCGGGTCAGGCCAGGGCCAAATTCCCATCTCTATTCCCGAGTCGCACCAAAAGTTTTTGCCATCCACTGTACAAGCGCCGGATCTCGAACTCAAGTCCCTACCAAAACACTAAAAATACATCTTTTGGAGGGAAAACAAGATGCTTCCTGTGATCGTATCATCGCGCTTAGACACTTTTCAGGAGGCATCCTTGTTACGAGTATTGAAGGACAATAAACAAGCGGTTGGGTGGACAATAGCGGATTTGCAAAGAATAAGTCTATCCGTATGCATGCACCGCATCCTGCTCGAGGACGGTGCCGGACTATCTAGGGAGCCTCAACGACGACTGAACCCATCTATGATGGAGGTGGTGAAGAAATAAATCCTCAAGTTGCTAGACGTATGGGTGATCTATCCAGTCTTTGATAGCCGATGGGTGAGTCCGACTCAAGTTGTTATGAAGAAATCGGGGGTAACCGTTGTTGAAAATAAAGAAGGTGACTTGGTGCACACTCAAGTGCAAACTGGGCGAAGAGTTTGTATCGACTACCGTAAGCTGAATGCCATGACTCGTAAAGATCACTTTTCTTTGCCATTCATTGATCAGATGCTCAAGTGGTTAGCAGGCCATTCTTTGTATTATTTCTTGGATGGTTTCTTGGGGTATTTCCAAACCCCTATAACTCCGAGGACCACACTAGTGCAGAAACTGCATATCCAGAAGGGTAAATCTGCTTATCCAGAACGTCTTTCTGTGCCTTCTGTAGCGACATAGTTCTAGAAAGCCTGTACTTTCCAGAACGCCTTATTTTTACCCTTCTTGATTGACAGACTTTCTAGAAGGGTAAAAAAAAGGCGTTCTAGAAAAAAAAATCTGATCTACAATGGTACCATTCCATGTTGATCCGCCACTTTTTAAAAAAAACGTTGTGGAAAGTATAACTTACCAGAACGGTAATTTCAAAATACCGTTCTAGAAAGTTATACTTTCCAGAACGGTATTTGAAAATAAAGTTCTGGTAAATCATACCTTCCAGAACGGTATTTGTAAATACCGTTCTGGTAAGTATGATTTACCAGAACGGTATTTCCAAGTACCGTTCTGGAAGGTATGATTTACCAGAACGGTTTTTGAAAATACAGTTCTGTTAAGTTATACTTTCCAGAAGGGTATCTGGAAATTATAACTTACCAGATCGTTATTTTGAAATACCGTTTTGAAAAGTATAACTTACCAGCACGTATTTTTGAAAAACCGATCTGGAAAGTACTATCCAGAACAGTAAGATTCGTTCTGGAAAATTTTGCCTTTTAGAACGTTCTGAATTGTTGGAAAATACGCTTTCATCAAATGTAAAACATAAAAAATACAATACTATTAAAAATACCAAATCCTCATTGAAATCGTAATATTTATTAAATAAATAATTACTGATTTTACATCATTTAAGTTGTTGGTCCTCTATAAGACATGGTTTACGAAACTTATAATTAACACTAAAATAAATAAATAATAAACACTCGGCAATCTCAATAATTCTAATCCAAAAGGTATGATTATATCTCCAACCTGCTTGAGGACTTGAGCCGGTTTCTGAACTCCTTGAACTTGAGATTCCTCATGTTTTCAAAAGTGAAAACGTAGACCGAATCGTACTTCTCCACAGCATCTCGTATCGAGTTCACCACAATTTCTTTATGCGCCCTTCCTTTCTTCTTTGTCTTCGATAGAGTCACTGCATTTCATAGATCAATGGCTGAAAAAAGCACATCCATATTAATAACCAAGAAATAATAATATTATGTCTATAAAAAAGAAAAACTAGTTAAGAGTGAGCAAAATTAAAACTAACTGTCCAAAGAACGAGCAATCCAAATATTCCAGACCTTAATCTAACACAGAGGACTATCAACAACAACTGTAAGGGAATTTCTAGGAGCCATATAATTGATAACCCATTTATATAATCAAACTTAATTTAATAATGAGACATAATTGAAATTAATAGCACTTTAATTTGGGTACAGTATGTTGTAGTTACATTTAAAAGGATTTACCTCAACAAATCCAGTTCTAAAATCGTGGGCTTAAAAACTAATGATTTCATTCATATGCTCTAGGATTCAAGAAGAAAACACAATCTATGTTATTTCAGTTCCTAGGACTTTGTTTAAATCCCTTGAAACAATATTTGAAAGTTGATATCATTGTAGCACCTTGTAACCTTTTAATTTTCCTACATATAGTCATATAATGTAAAAACGATCATATGACGATCAGGATGTAAAAAATAAACATAACTCATACCCAATTATACGAAAACCCGCAAAGAAAAAGAGATTATACATAACCCACAAAGAAAAAAAAATTATACATATCAAGCAAATCCATAGGTCAATACCAACAAAGATTTGCTTCAAATTTTATAGAAAACCAAACACGAGTTTATAATAAAAGGAAATCAATTGGAAAAATTACCAGCTTGATGGCTATTTCTCAATTTTGGATTTTCAAAGCCTTCGTTTGGGATCATAAATATGTCAAGATATAGGCCTCTAATCTCCTCCAATCTCCTTTAATCTTTTATTTGGTATCGATTATAAACCAGCTAAATCTAATCAGGCCGATTGTAATCTGCTGTAATCTAATCTATGATCCCAAGTGAGAATAAAACAAATTTATAAAATTGTTTCCCAATAATTGTCGACTGCTAACAACAAAGAAAACGATTACTTCACGTTTTTTATTGATTGTGATTATGTAACAAGTTTATTAAATACTGGATCTAAGATATACCGGGGTTTACTTTCAGGCTTGAGATGAATCGAATTCGGGCCATCTTTGTTAACTCGCTCATTTAATATATGAGCTCCCGAATTATCGTTTCTCGCCATGCTCTGCGTACTCATTCCAATGCACAACGCATTACCATCTTTGCTCTGTATGTTCTTGAAGAGCTCTTTTGAATGGCAACACATGTGCGCGATGTGGGACCCACACTCCGACGGACACGTCTCGACGTATTTATCCTTTGTTAAGGTTGTCGGGGCCGAATCAGAGGTTTCTGAAGCATTACTTTTACATTGTGCAGATAAATGCGACGTAAGATGCACTCTGCGCGAGCAATTGAATAAGCTGAAATACCGTTTCTTGAATTTCTCATGTTTATTTGTTTCGTTATTCGCGAGATTTATTCTTAGTTCGACGTATATCCCAACATATGTTGAAGAGCTCCGGCAATCACTTTCCACGATTTTTCAGCTTTTGTTACATAATTGGGACGGTCAAACTCCAATTCAGCTACTGCTCTGTACCTGCTGCATCGAAAGCGTGACATTTTGACTATTAAAATTGCAAGAATACTCAGAAGGTCTATTTACAAAAACACGTTTGAGGTTTAGTATATTTACAAAAAAAACCAACTTTAAAAAATTACAAATAACTCTTTATGTTTATTTCTCTTTTTTTAAAATAAAATACAAATCTCAAGGAGTGTTTGTATTGTCTTGAAGGGGTATTTTTGTAATTTTAAAACGTGATTAGGTATTTATTAGTAATCGAAGCTAAACCGCAAGTGTAGTTTTGTAACTATCACTAAATAGAAACACTAAAGTTTTAGTATACCATGCGTGAGACGAATATCCACTAACTTGCCCCGTTTCTGAAAGAACTTCTCGAAAAAATGAGGTGTGCAAATTCCAATAGCTCTCAACCAGACCAACTCCAAAGTCTCCTTATCGTCCTTCGTATTCGTTCCAACTTTATCAGGTTCATCCTCGTCACAACCACATGCAACAGAGCACTTCAAACTCTCACTAATTGACGATGTGCTGTGAAAATCGCCCTCTACAAAGTAGAACATGGGTGTGGTAGTACGAACAAAGTAATGTTTAAATTACGGAAACCACCCTAGATGTTTAGCTTAAATATAAACAAAAAACAAAAATATGGGTTAATTACAAAAAGTTACACTTGAGGTTTAATCTTTTTACAAAAATAAAATAAAATAAAATAAAATAAAATAATAATAATAATAATAATAATAATAACTTTTAAAATTACAAAAATACCCCTCAGATATTTTGTCTTACATTCACCCCTCATAAGAAAAAAAATAAAAAAAAATCCAAAACTCACCTTCACATTGAATCAAACCTCAAGGGTGAGTTTGTAATTTTGAAAGTTAACTGGGCTTTTTTGTAATTAGATCAAACCTCAAGTGTACTTTTTGATAATTATCAGTAAAAATAATAATTCTAGTTATCTTTCAAAACAACACATACCTTCGTAAGGTATTATAAAAACCCGAGTTTTGTATTTAACAATGCCCCCCTCATGAGGGTGTAATTTGTAATATAGAAACAAAAAAGGGTATGTTTTGTAATTTTATCCCCTAAACTAAAGAGAAGTAACCCGGGGCGTTCGACAAACGACCAACTCCTTCACCTGGTCATGAAGATAAGGGCTTGGCTAACGATACTCACTTGCAAGTAAAGAGCAGCCATCATTTCGTCCTCGCTGTTTCTAATATTTTTAACACCGAATGTGTCCTGCATTGTTTTAGCAAAAAATAAAAAGGGATAAAATTTAGGGTTGTGATTTTAGTCGAAAATTCCAAATTTGTTTTATTTGCTTACATGGAAAAAGTCGGTTTTATGCATGAGCCAGAAGAATATAACGGTCATCAAGGCAAGATAGCCTCCAAGAGCAACTCCGGTAGCGAAAATCTCTTTCAACTTCCAGCTGTCGGGCAACGGAGATTGCTTCACTCTATCTTTCGAGGTGGTCATAATTGTACCTATAAGTAGACCAAAATTAAATATACGTACATGATTTACGTAGATTTGTCCTTATTTTTATTAGCATTTTAGTTCGTTTTCTATTTGTTTTTGGTATAAGTTGGATGATTTAAGCATAATTCCGTACTTTTATAGTTTCGGCTTATTTTACCGTATTTTAATCGTAATTGATGCAAATAGGTGATATTTCGTTGTTTTTCACCTTACAGCTAAGTAACCGGAAGAGTTCAGCGCGTAATTATATGAGGTTGATGATCAAGAAATGGAGAACGAGATTTCTGGTGAACGAGTAGCAAAAAGATCGAGAAAAGGAGACAGACGCTCTATCGCGTCGATCGACGCGAGCGTCGACGCTCCGTCGACGTGAGCCATGATACGCGACGATCGACGCGGAGCCGACGCACTGCCGACGCAACATTCTGAAACGTCGATTGAAGAGGCGTCGATCGATGCAACTTTCTCAAGCGTCGATCCAAGCACGCGTCAGTCGACGCACCCACCCAGTCCGTGTCGACGCAGAGACCCAGCACGCGTCGGTCGACGCAACGTCGATGCGACGGCCCAGTTTCGCGATTTTAGGGTTTCTTGCGCCCCAAGACTTGTTATATCTATAAATACCCTCCATATTTCGGATTTTCAGAGAAGACACGACCTCCTAGGGTATTTTAGCTTATAATAAACATAATTCCACATCTCATAACGAGATTTGAAGACGGAGATCAAGGATCGAAAAACAACGCGTCCGAAACATCGAATTCGCTTTCGGAATTCAATTTTCGCCCAAGATCGACGTGCAACTCCGGGATAGCTGGAGCTTTTCATTGCTTTTATTAGTTACAATAAGTACTCTAAACTCTTAGTTAATTTCGTAGTTAATTTCTTAGTTAATTCTAGTTTTAATAATTAGTTTTTCATGCTTGGATATTGGATATTGGATATTGGATTACTTTAGTTTATTTATGCGATTGATTAATGTTAGTTGTTCGTTCTCAGATTCATATGATACATTTCTTAGTGATAATTTCTTATATTCATATTCTTAGATTCGTTAATTAGATTTAAATCTTCGTAGCGTTTTATTGATAATTTAATTATTACTCGTAGTTGATAATATGTTTAGAATAATTAGTTTAATCATCCTTAGTTTAATTATTGCTTTAGCTATAATGATCAATTCAAAATCTTTTAAAACTCCAAATGTACATGTATTTTATTTTAGTTCGTAAATTGAGAAAAACATCCGAAAAACCGAATAGTTGTTTACTCGAGAGATACGACTCGAGTCAAACTCATCACCCTACAAGTTCCTCGTACTCTTGCGAGCAAACTTAAGTGTAGTAATTTAAATATCTATAATTGGGGTGCACAAAAGTTTGATTCAAAATTTTGGCGCCGTTGCCGGGGAAGCAACAAGTAGGAATATATGATGTTTTTCGTTTTTCGTTTTTAGTTTCTTTGTATTTATTTATTTATTTTATTTTCGCACTTGGTCTTTGCCATTTGGTACGTTGATGTATTGTTGAGTTTATGCAAGGAAGGCGATCACTTCACCGCGACCTTGTACCATTCATTGACAACATCCATCGTTCAAATCCACCAATACAAAGACCCGTTTTTATTCCCATGGACGATTCTTCAACAACAACTGATTTCGTGTGCGACAAAATTCCCGAAGATATGGCTAGAAGAGCGAATCATGAGGATGATCACAATGAGTTGTTCGATGCATTAAACAATGAGCTACCTTTCCAACCTCCACGAAGACGTCAGGGAGAGTATGGGAGCGAGCCGCAATACCTTGGAGGTCACATTCAACCACCAAACAATCGGGCCCCGCTACAACTAAGACAAGGAAATAGAGGAAGGAACGCTCAACATGACGATGAAGTGTTTGAAGATTATCCTGACAGACCAATCCCTCGACGAGAGTTTGTAGATGAAAGGTTCGACGACCAAGATTACGAAGGAGATTATGAGGCTGCCTATCATAGAGAGAGAGCACTGAGACACCCCCGAGCACCTCGACAACGAGATTTGGCACGCCCAAATGTTGTGCCTTATGGATCCGCTATTGTTCTTGGACCGACTGCGAGGGATGTAGAGATTAAACCGCATCAACTGAATTTACTTCCAACTTTTCACGGGAATGCCCATGAAGACCCTTTAGCGTTTTTAAACTACTTTATCGATGAAGTAGGAAGATTTGTATGTCATGGCCTTCACCGGGAGGAGATGCAAATGATGTGTTTCCCCTATAGCATGAAAGACAAGGCGAAGACTTGGTTAATATCCTTAGAACTAAGATCATTAACTGATTGGGAGATGATAAGCGAGAAGTTCCTCAATCAATATTGTTCCGCACAAACAACGGGGCAACTTGGGAGGCAGATTGACAACTTCGAACAAATGGAGGGGGAATTATCATGAAACATGGGAGCATTACAAAACACTTTTACAAGCGTGCCCCCATCATAACTACTCCCCCGAGATAATTAAACAGTTTTTCTTTGATGGTTTGTCGCCCATGGGGAAAAGTCAAGTAGAGATAGCGGCAGGAGGAGATTTCAGAGATTTAACGGCCCGCGAGGCACAACAAGTATTGGAGAAACAGAGCGAGAAATCTAGACAAACCAACTCTCGGCCTCGTAAATTAAAAGTTAATGAGATGTTCATCCTGATCCTGATTTAGATGATGGTAAATTAGTCAAAGCGAAGTGCGAGGAGATATTCGATGAGACATTGGCAGCTTGGAAGGCCGAGCGAGCGAACAAGGCCTCTTCAAGGAAGATTGCTGCAACGTGTCACCAATGCGGATCCCCCGAACATTTAGCCGATTTGTGCCCTTTCAACAACGAACAACGAGGGGGACGTCAAACCAACAACATTCAGGGCAGAGACTACCACATACGCAAGCACCACCTTCGAATAATTTCCAAGTGCAAGGGCAAACACCTACTACAGTTCAGTCGACTAATCAATTTTTAGTCTAGCAGCAAAACCAAGTCGCCGAAACTATTCGGAACCGAGACGGCCCTCACACATGTTCAGGAGAAAATGAAGGGAGTTCGAGATGATATGAAAGAATTGAGGAGCACTCTTGAAAATTCATCAGGACTAAGAAGATTGGAGATGATGGTAGGACAATTGGCAACTGACATGGCGTCATTGAAGAAGGAGAAAAATACTTTTCCAAGACAAACAGAACACGCCTCGACTATTCATGTGCTGAGAAGCGGAAAAGTAGTGGATAACGGCATCGAGCTAGAAAAGGAGGAAGACAAGGAAGAGGCCGAGACCCAACCACAAGTAGATGCAACCAAATCGGCCAATCGAATGCATAAATCTTCAAATCCAAATATTTCGGGGCCGAACTTGACAGCAACTGAAGATCCCATCGATTCCTTAAATACACCACCGAAGAAGTTGACTGTTTATGATCATGTTCCTTTCCCAAATCGCCTAAGTCCGCCCAAGAAGAATAAAAAATTTATGGAGTTATATAACTTATTGAAAAATGTCAATGTTAACCTTCCCTTGATAGAGGTGATAAAGACAATGCAGCATTTGTGAAGTTTTTCAAGGAGCTAGCATCAAAGGAAAGGCGTTTGGCTGCAAATCAACATGTGGATCTGATAAGGGAGGTTAGTGACATATTTAAGACACCATTGCCACCCAAAGAAAAGAATCCCGGGAGTTTTTGCATAACTATTTCTCTCGAGAATGGACAAACGGCACGGAGAATGCTCGATCTTGGAGCTAGCATAAATTTGATGCCCCACTCAATTTACAAGGAGTTTGACCTAGGACCACTGAAACCAACAACGATGAAGTTACAATTGGCGGATAGAACGATAAGGTTACCTTGGGGATTGTGGAGGATGTTCTAGTACAAGTAGGCAAGCTAGTGGTGCCAGTCGATTTTGTTATTATGGACGTTGGTGACGTACAAAGCGAGAATCAAGAACACGCCATTTTGTTAGGACGTCAATTCATGTCTACAACACGCACGGTGATCGACGTAAACAAAGGGAGGATGACTATGTCCGTCTTAGGCGAAACGGTGACGTTTTCACTTCAAGAAATTCACAAGACTCCTGCACCATTTATAAAGGACGAATGTTCTACTGTTGATTTAGTGGATTCTTGCGTGAATGAACTCCTGAGCATCTGCACGATCAAAGAGTTTGATAATGTCGAGGCATTTGATGATGGATTGCCCATGAAGTTTAACGTGCCTAAAAACGAGCCAAAAGTGGAGTTGAGACCACAACGAGATCGTTCGAAATTTGAGCCAAGAGAAGAGATGAAGCCACCGCATAATCGTTCAAGATATGTTTCCCTCGACCCCTACAAGAATTTTAAACGTACGAGGAACAAGGAAAAGGCATATGGCAAGGATTGGACAAAGAAGAAGAAGAATTTGAATGAAGTTTTTAACGAGGAGTTCAAGGTTGGTCAACTAGTGCTATATAATTCCGATTGTAAGTTCGATCCAACCAATTTTAAAATTGCATGGAGTGGACCATTTTTAATAAAATAGATGAATGAGTATGGAGTCGCCACTATTTACGATGAGAGTGCAAACACGGGATTCCAAGTCCACAAGCATCTACTTAAGCCTTATTACGAGAAATATACGAAGAGTCAAGATAGAAGTAAGAAGGAGTTCGTGGACCCACCACGAGCAAGGAACTGATCAAGCAAATTGCGTCGAGCATATGACGTTAAATGTTGCGCTTCTTGGGAGGCAACCCAAGCGTTCGTTAGTTTTCGTTTTCTTTAATTTTTATTTATTTTATTTTTGTTTTTATATTGTGTCAATTGCCGTGATACGTTTATGTGTGTGTTGATGTGCAGAAAATACGATAAATCGCTTATTCTGGACAACGGTTATATAACGGTAGCTCGCTACCGCAAGGCCTTACCGCTAGTTCCACTCAAGGCGTTAACGATGACGATCAACCTCTAAACCTACCGCTAAACGTAGCATTTAGGGATAGCTATGAGCTTACCGCTAGTAGCGTCTGCCGTATAATTTTCGTCGATCGAGGTCGCAATCCGACCCAAGTTAGCCGCAGTCTGGCAACATTTACGACGTTGAGCCGCAATCCGGCCGTTTCATTTTTCAAAAGATGTGTCACCGGGCACTTGCGCGTAGCAATTGATCGCAATCGTGGTTATTTGTTTGTTTTGTTTTGTTTATTTTTCTAGGTTTGTTAGGACAATACAATCACAAGGTCTGAGACGGAGGATAATTGCACAAGTATTTTTTGAGAGACTCGGCCATGGAATTTTCAGGGACGTTTTCTTTTCTCCCTTGCTCTTATTTTCTTTTATATTTATGACAATCAGGAGATTGCCAAGTTTTTAGGGAGTAGGGTGGTTGAGTATGGTTTATATTTAAAAGAAAGTGCAATTTGATGTCTTTGTTTTGAAATGCATAATTTTAAAGCGTGATTAATTGCTATTTCTGCGCTAAATTGTGTTTGTATGGCTTGCCTATCAAAGTTAGCTAAGTATGATTTGAGGTTTTGTCTTTGAGCGTGTATAAGTGCATAAATTTTTCAAAATTTATTATTTATATATTGTAAAATGGTACTTGTACGCAATTGATTTTGCAAAACCTTAAAAGCAGCGTCAATTCAAAACTTTTTCATGCAAAAAGCCTGTGAGTAGCATGAGTGTTTATCATCAATGCATGTGCTTAAATAAGTTTCAGTCTTGATATCTCTTTGAAACCGCTGTGTAGTCAACTTTGAAAATGAATTTAAGGCACATATAAAACCATATTCCGGCCATATCCATATATTTTTAGCCACTATAAATTTCGAATGAGCCAATCATAGCCAAATGATTCATGCCTATAGCCCTGAGTGATTTTAATTTTTTGAGTCGACCCCTACAAACCCATTAAAAGCGTGGGGTAGGAGTTCGCTATTTTTCTTGGTTATTAGTGTTTTGGAAATGTTGTTAGAAATTTTTGATTTTATGAATTTTTGTAATTTAGGACCACCATCCGAAAAAAAAAAGAAAGAAAAAAAAGGAATACCCCATGAAAAAATAAGAAAGGGGGAAGAAAAAAAAATAAAAAAAAAAGAGAAAAAAAAGGATGGTGGGTCTAGTTGAATTTTTGTTAGACATTGCCTACACGCTAATGAAGGCTTGTTTTTATTGCTTATTTTATGAAACCTTATGCTCAAGAGGCAAAAGAGTTGTAATTAAGTGGTTTTTGAGTTTCAAGTCGATTTACGGTTTGCGAGTTGGGAAATATCTTAATTTAAAAGCTATGTTGTGAGTGTTTAAAAGCTATGTTGTGAGTGTTTAGTGAGGTTTTTCTTTTGTACGAGGTGAAGCTATTGCTTCGTGTTTAGGTAAGGTTGAGTGAGTTATTGATCATGGTTGATCATGAGTTAGCCACACGACTTATATATTCCATACCCGTCCAAAGAGCCTTACATTACAACCCGCGAAGACCTTTTCTAATTCTTAGTAGTGAAAGCACACTTACTTTGCGATTGAAAAGAGATTGATTTTCTGTGCTTATTTATTGTGCTTGTAATTATATGATTTTAGCGTATACACGTCCTATGCAGCGATATTTGAGTGATTTTGAGCGTACACATATATATTATCCTTCGTGAGAAAGCATGATTTTATTTTGAAGCGACAATGTAATAATGGTCAAGTGTTTGACGTTGCGTGACTTGTACCTATATTTTCAAATTAGGTATGTAGCATAGCACGAATCTTTGTTTGAAAAATATGAAATTTTGAAAGCACAAGGGACAATAGAATAAGATAATATTTTTTAGTTACCGTCATTCAAGATAGCAATGATCAATACCATGAAGGGTGAGAAATCGAACTTCCAAATCAAAGCAATGAACATAAAACCAAACTGCAAAAATAAATATGAAGAATCAATATCTCAAAATTACGACTTATTCACTTTATTTATTTTAACTGCCAACAATCAGCTTACCACAATATGGATGGTGATGGAGACCGCATATATCTACCAAACAGAACAACTCAAAACCCTAAGGCCCTACTTCAACTCAAAATTATACCTAAAAATTAAAAAATAAAATATGACAAACCGTATATTTTTTCATCCTCTGGAAAATCGCTCTGCTTGTCAACACAGCACTAATAATAATACTTTAGTTCATACTTTAATATATGCATGAAAGCACCCTTAATGTGCCATCAGACTTCCTAGAACTTAAGTACATCATTCTAATTTTAAATTATATTCTGAATTTCAGCTTTCATTGAAATGCTAACATATCAAGCAAAATATATGAGCTTCTAAAGACTATCAAACAGAATAACAAGAAAAATAAGAGAAAACATGAAAGCTCGTCGTAATAACAAGTGTCAACTACGGGGAACAGAAAATAACAAAACATTGAGCCAATTAAATAATTCATACCAACTGGCACCAAAAATGTAAAAGCAGGTTCATAAATAATCTTCTACTTCATGTAAATTGAAGCTGATTCCATTGCCTACATTATGAAATGTCAAACATCTCTAGCCAGCAAGTAATTCGAACCTTAAATTCTCCACCTGTTTAAGTGCTATAAAAACTAGAAACCACATTATTGCTACTAACTAACACTACATGCAAATGCAAGTTAACAAGTCAGGTGGTTTTACTAAGCAATAAAGATAAACCTCTATGTTTCATATCATTCCTCGCAGTCCAGATAAACCACAGATAAACCACATAATTAAACAGGGCAAAATAACACCAATATGCAAAATGTGGGACCAATTAGACATATATTTCCAAATCTGAAACACAATAATCTAATGGTAGAAGTATATAGTACTGGAACTGCAACAATTGAAAACTTAAAATCATATACAAGCTTGTCAGGTAAAAGAAAAGGATAAATAGGGATAATTACTTGGGTGCGCCGCCAATCAAGCTAGCCTGCTGAAATTCAAGCTCGTTACTCGCGGCCCAAAAACACAAGAGAAGAATAAAAAGCAAGATTAAATATTTATAACAAAAATCAAATTTCAACATAGAATGAAACTCAATTTAAGATTATTATTTATAGCTAGGAACCCTATTCTTCATGCCATTATCCCAAAAATTGGGTTTATTAAATAAATATTGTATTTTTTATTCAAAGTTGAAAAAATATTACAGAAAAAAAAAATTGAAAATTTAGGCCGGGACGCCATTTCGAGTGACGTCTCGCCTGTGGGAAAATTGCGGGACGCCATTCGGAGTGGCGTCTCGGACCAATTTAAAAAAAAAAAAGTTTCGGGGCAGAATTTTAAAAAAAAAATTTGGGGGAACGGGCGGTGGAGGAGCTCCAGCCAGAGGCGGTTCTGGGAGAGGATGGTGGAGGTGAGGCGGGAGAGGAAGTCGCGGGAAGCGGGGGTGGCTTTCGGCGGCTGGAATTCCTAATCGGCCATGGGCTGATTTGGAGAGAGAGTATTGGAGCAGACGTGAGGATTGGTAGGTTGAGTC
>BMAC01000726.1:249077-312641 GCA_014905375.1 Phtheirospermum japonicum | reverse complement strand
CAGGTTCATAAATAATCTTCTACTTCATGTAAATTGAAGCTGATTCCATTGCCTACATTATGAAATGTCAAACATCTCTAGCCAGCAAGTAATTCGAACCTTAAATTCTCCACCTGTTTAAGTGCTATAAAAACTAGAAACCACATTATTGCTACTAACTAACACTACATGCAAATGCAAGTTAACAAGTCAGGTGGTTTTACTAAGCAATAAAGATAAACCTCTATGTTTCATATCATTCCTCGCAGTCCAGATAAACCACAGATAAACCACATAATTAAACAGGGCCAAAATAACACCAATATGCAAAATGTGGGACCAATTAGACATATATTTCCAAATCTGAAACACAATAATCTAATGGTAGAAGTATATAGTACTGGAACTGCCAACAATTGAAAACTTAAAATCATATACAAGCTTGTCAGGTAAAAGAAAAGGATAAATAGGGATAATTACTTGGGTGCGCCGCCAATCAAGCTAGCCTGCTGAAATTCAAGCTCGTTACTCGCGGCCCAAAAACACAAGAGAAGAATAAAAAGCAAGATTAAATATTTATAACAAAAATCAAATTTCAACATAGAATGAAACTCAATTTAAGATTATTATTTATAGCTAGGAACCCTATTCTTCATGCCATTATCCCAAAAATTGGGTTTATTAAATAAATATTGTATTTTTTATTCAAAGTTGAAAAAATATTACAGAAAAAAAAAATTGAAAATTTAGGCCGGGACGCCATTTCGAGTGACGTCTCGCCTGTGGGAAAATTGCGGGACGCCATTCGGAGTGGCGTCTCGGACCAATTTAAAAAAAAAAAGTTTCGGGGCAGAATTTTAAAAAAAAAATTTGGGGAACGGGACGCCACTCCGACTGGCGTCCCGAGGTCGAATTGAAAAAAAAAAAGTAGGAGAGCGGGACGCCAGTCAGAGTGGCGTCCCGGGGTGAAAATGAAAAAACTCAATATTAATGATAGTGTTTTTTTGGAATATACTCCCTCTAATTCTATTTTTATGACGTTTTTCCACGAGCACCTCCACTCTCAACTTTATGAATAATTATATATCTAATCAATCGCTTCCACTTCCCCCATTAAAATATAAAATAACATTATAATAATAATAATTAATAAATAGAGATTGGGCACGAGTTTAAAATGTGACTTCTTTTAAATTCTTATAAGCATGCAAATAGAATTATATTATTTTTATTTTATAAAAATAATAACCGAGGAGAGGATTTTATCTCAACCACAAATTCAGTTAATTTATAAGTATTTTTGATGAATATTCTAAAAAAACAAAGAACCATATTTTGATAAATATTCTACAAATAAAATGAACCATAAGTTTTCTGATAAATATTAAAAAAAAAAAGAACCATATAAATATAATTAACATGGGGAAGTGGAAGCGATTGATTAGATGTATAATTATTCATAAAGATGAGAGAGGGAGGGTACTTGTGGAAATAAAATAAAAATTTTAAGTAAAACGACATTTAATTGAAACAACTTTTAGACGCTAAAACGCCATAGAAATAGAACTAGAGGGAGAGAGTATATTTCAAAAAACACTATCATTAATATTGGATTTCTTCACTCTGACTACCTGACTACCGTTCCGCTGTCCTACTTTTTTTTTTTTACAATTCGACCTCGGGACGCCAGTCGGAGTGGCGTCCCGCTCCCTCAAGTTTTTTTTTTAAATTCTGCCCCGAAACTTTTTTTTTTTTAATTGGTCCGAGACGCCACTTCGAGTGGCGTCCCGCGATTTTCCCACAGGCGAGACGCCACTCGGAGTGGCGTCCCGACCTAAATTTTCAATTTATTTTTTTTCTGTAATATTTTCTCAACTTTGAATAAAAAATACAATATTTATTTAATAAACCCTGAAAACCCAACCAAGCATTCACAACTCTACCTGGAGGGGTGGTTTGCCTCTGAAATTGACTCGCCGGTGACCGGTGGATGGTCAACTGGTATGGCGGAATCTTTGGGGTAAAGTCAAGAGAGGTTTGAGGATTGTACATGGCGGGTTTTGTTAGTATTTATGATGTTAGGGGATGAGGTTGTGAGTCCAGCTTTGAGTGGGTCGAGGGGATTCCAGGTTTTTGCTGGTGTTGCAGAGTTCGGGAAAGGGAGGGAGGGGAAATCTTCACCGCGAAGAGTTGAGTTGGGGAAAGAACGGGACAAAGTGTACAAAATTTTCATTTAATGCTCCATTTACCCGCGCCGGGACAATATATCATGGACACAGGTGCACCTTATAACGTGCACCTGTAATTTAATTTATCATCGTATATAACTGGTACATATCATCACATATAACAAATACATATCTTCACATATAACTGTTACATATCATCACAAGTAATTGAAATTCTAAATCTAAAATTTAAAATCCTAAAATTAAAAAAATAAACATAAAACAATAAATTAAACCCTAAAAATGAAAAATTAATCCCTAAAATAAAAAACTAAACCCTGAAATTGAATATTAAACTCTAAATTCTAAATTTGTATCGCATATCATCACATATAACTAACGCATATCGTCACATATAACTGACACATATCATCACATATAACTGGCAGAATGATAGAAATAAAATGAAAAATTAAATTAAAAAATAAAAAAAAACTAAACCTTAAAATGAAATATTAAACCTTAAAAATGAAAAATTAAACCCTAAAATGTAAAATTAAACCCTAAAATGGAAAAGTAAACCCTAAACTCTAAATTTTTGACACATATCATCACATATAACTACCATATATCATCACGTATAACTGTCAAATATCATCACATATAACTATCAGATATCATCACGTAAAATAGGGTGCACCTAGAAAGGTGCGCCCAGGTCCACCTAATAAATTGCCACCCGCGCCGAAATTGTGAAAATATTTTAAATTGGTAAAGAATTTTTAGAAAGACATTCAAGAACGATTTTTTAATAACCGTTATGGACTGATGCACATTCCAGAACGGTAATTACAATAAGGTTCTAGTTGTAATTTGGTTTTTTAGATAGACTTTCCAAAACGATAATTGCAAAACTGTTCTGGAATCACTACAAGAAATGAGCTTAAGAGGGAGGACAAAATTGGAAGGACATTGGTGTTGTGCCTATAGGTAGGACGTATAGGCACGACATCCAAAAGTCCTTACAATAGGTTCGATAACCCATTGGGAGGACATTTGTCCTCCCAATATATAAAAAATCGTTGCTATATGTTCTACCTTTAGGGACGACATTTTGTCCTTCCTATAAGATATAATAAGTCGTTGCTATATATTCTACCTCTAGGGACCACATTTTGTCCTTCCTAAATGATATAATAAGTCGTCCCTATATATAAAATGAATCTCAATTATGTAAAAATAATAGAGTTGATGATGATACTATTACTATATAGTCAAAAAACTTCTAAATGCATTGAGGAAATCGAAAATCTTTTGTTTAATATATTTACTATCAACGTATCTACTCTTCCCAATAATATCTTTATTTCACGAACTTCAGGTATACTATAACCCCCAGTAAGTATCTAAAGAAATGTATGCGTTGGCGCGTGGATGTGATAAGTTTGCCCAATTATACGTTGGATGTATAGTGAATGAGGTTCGTTTCTTGACTCATGATCTAGACATTCGCCGACTAACCCAAAATAGTGGTGTGTCAGTGCCTATAATGGGTGGATAAATGTATTGTGGCATTTTGCAAGACATTATAAAGCTTCATTACATTGATCAATTGTCAGTTTCTGAGTTATTCCAGCTTCTTTATGATTTCGTGCCGCGGTGAACAAACAAAACAAAAAAAAAGAGGTTTTCGGCGACATCCAACTAGATGAACATGAAAAAAGTAGTTCTAGTAGCGATGCCACCGGCAGGCAAAGCACCCTTCTTTTTCAGTCTTTTTTATCATATGACTTTGTTTGGCAAATCCTCTACAGCCCAGGGGGTCCAAGCATATCGTATCGACGCGAAAGGAGCATTCTATGTTGAGGCGTCGGGTAGGGTAATCGGGTTGAGGTCGATCGTCCCGGCCAGAAGATTGAGATTCAGAGCTAAACCCCATTCTGTTCTATTTCGAAAGAAAATGGTTTAAATCTGATCATCGACATATGATGCATGACAGAAACATCATAAAGACACTGGTACTGAGGGTTACAAAGACGACCAATTCATACTTGCAACTCAAGCCAGACAAGTGTTTTATACTAAGGACCCTGCTCGCCCTGCAAGATGGCAAATTGTCCATGAAGTCCACCATAATGTGGAGGCTGGTTCATCGACGGACTGTTTGATTGAAGTGGATTTGTTGCACCCTGACAACTCTTCACAATTTATACTGCATGCTGATCTTGGAAATCTAGAGCACATAGAGCTACATCAAGATAACATGCCACCTGACCACGTTCTTGAAACTCATGGTCCATCTTCAAGTACATCTACATCATCTGACATGTATAGCGATGATGATGACATGGAGGATGACCCTAGTCGAGTACGAACATGTTGAACAATAAGATCATATCACGAGTGAAAATGAAATAAATGATGATCTGCAAATAGGAGATAACAATTTTGATTAGTATCGTAACACTACTATAATTATGTTTTAATTATTATCATCATTATCGTCATTTATATTTTAATTATCGTAACACTGCGATTCTAATTAGTTTTTCAACACAAATCAAATTGACTAATTTCATTTTTATTTATCAAGATTCATTTATTTTATTACTATTTTTTTTTTCTTAAGAAAATCACGTTAGATAATATAAAAAAAAAAATGTGAATATGTATACCATTTAGCCCATTGAAATATATTCTAATTTTTTTTTTCATCATCAAATCAAAGTGATTGATTTTACACGAAGTTCCAAAAAATATTTTCAACATCAAATCAAAATGATGATTAATATCATTTTTTAATTTTGATTGATTTATTTCTATGTTTTGTCAGAAGATGATTTATTTAACCGAATGATTGTAATTCATTTATGAAAATTATCTATTGAGATATTTATTCATTATAATATTATATATATAAAAAAATCTTTCTAAAATTATATGAATATTAAAATTTTTTTATAATTCTTTAAGTTATAATGAATTAATACACTCATCATAAACTTGATGAAACCACTTCCAAAATAAATTTATATAAAGAGTTATAAAAATTATTTTACAAATATTATTTCAAATTGATATAAATATAACATAAACAAGTAAATAATATTAGGCCCTGCTTGGTTGAATTGATTCAAACAGCTGATAGCTGATAACTGATAGCTGGTAGCTGATAATTGATAACTGATAGCCGATAGTTGGTAGCTGATTTTCAATTAGTGCTTGGTAAATTAGTTGATTAAAGTAGCTGATTGAAGGTTAATTTACCAATATAGACATGATTAAAAATATAAAATATTATACATAAAAAAAAGAAAAATATAAAAAATAAAAGAAATAAAACTATAATAATTAATGAAGGCTTCCCAAAAGATTATTTAAAAAAAAAAGACAAATACTTGAAAAATAATTAAAAAAATAATTATAATAATAAATAAAACTTTAATTATGATTAATAAAAATATTTTTTGTAAAATACAAAGTAATATATTAGTTTATAAATAATATATTTTTTACAATATAAAAGAATAAAAAAATAATTTTACCAAATAATGTAGGGGCTTATTCGAAAAAGCTATGATTTATAACTTTTTCTGAATAGGAGCTTATTAGACAGAATAAGCTATCAGGAGCTTGTTATTTATTCTTACCAAACAGCCTAAAAGAACTTATTAGCACTTTCAATAAACTCAACCAAACAGGACTTTACTCTATTTATTTATTTATTTATTTTTTTTTTTAAGCGCCAAAAATTTTGTGCAAGCGGGACCGAACGCCCTGCTTCTCAATATTTCACTCTAACCTAACCCTATGCGTCTCTATCGCAAACCACAAACCACCACCGCCAACTGAGGTTCGTCTATTTCACAAACCACCGCAACGCGGCACCGCCATCACCGGCACCGAGGACCCTAGCTCAAGGAGGAGAAAACCTACTCCGGCATCCACTTCGAAATCCTAGAGGCCAACACTAAATTCCTCAACCAAAACATCACCCCTTGCCTCCCCCTCCGCGGCACCATCACCGCCTCCGGCGACCTCCTCCCCTTATCCTACATCGTCGGGCTCCTTACGGGCCGGCCCAACTCCAAAGCCGTTGGCCCGGGCAGCGAGCCCCTCAATGCCGAGCAAGCTTTCAAGATCGCCGGCGTCAGAGGCGGCTTCTTCGAGCTCCAGCCAAAGAAGGTCTCGCGCTCATCAACGGGACAGCTGTCGACTCCGGATTGTCCGCCACCACCCTCTACAAGGCCAACATCCTCGCCGTCCTGTCCGTGGTCATGTCCGCCGTTTTCGCCGAGGTCATGAATGGAAATCCCGAATTCACCGACCACCTCACCCACAAGCTGAAGCACCACACGGGCCAGATCGAGGGCGCCGCTATCACGAAACACATTCTCAACAGCAGCTCAGTTTCATCTCTCATCCCAAAATTTTGATCAAATTTCTCGATTTCTCTTTCAAAATAAAAAAAATAAAAAAATGGGTGTATCTTCCTTTTCTCCCCCAAAATTTTTTGAAAGAAATTAATTGTGCCACCAGTGATGATGGCCTTTTACCAAATCTCTAATTTCAGTAGCTTGAAGAGCATAATGTCGATCGATCTTTGAGATAAGTTTTTCTTTTAAAAAAATAAAAATAAATAAATTCAGGTTATAAACTTGAAGGGTGGTTGAATGTTTGAATCTTTGAGCATAATGAAGGTCCACGCGAAGGACCCCAGCACTAACAATGACCCGAACGGTTCAGCGGGCAACGGCTCGGGTAGACCGACGAGCAGTTAGATCGGGTATTAATATTAGTAATACTAGCAAGGATCTTATGTTCAGTACTTTTCTGTAATGCATGTTTAGGTAATTCTAACCTTTCCATCCTCTCGATTTAACTTGCTTTGTAATCGAGTCGAACTGAGTCCGAGGATTTTGAGCTCGAGTTGGTTCGTTTATTGTTCGAGCGAAAATTAATGTTTGTCTTCGTTTGCTTAATTGTCTATAAAGCTTGACTTCGTTTGTCTTTGAGTCATTTAATTTAACGAGTTGGTTCGTAGGGACAACTTGGGATGAGCTTAAGCATATAAGACAGGCTATCGGGTTCCTGGTATTTTTCTTAGGAGGAAGCGTATCATTTTTAGTTGCAATCTAGAAATATATAAAATAAATAAATAAATTCAAAAAAGAAAAAATCGCTAACATTTGTTTACTGTAACAGGTCATACATCAAAAACCAAAGAAGACTCTGGATGAAATAAGTCACGATCTGTGTCCTGTAAGTAGGTTTTTTTTTTCTTTTTCAAATTATGAAATACAAATTCTAATTGATTTATTAAAATTTTCAGGTTGAATTTGCTATATTGATTGATGTTTTGAGTAGGTTCATGCCTGATGATCATTTTTTTACCCCACATTGATCAAATTCTTGATTTTGTATAATCACTACTTGAAAATTATGAAATAAATGTACCTGGAGTTATTACTGAACTGAAAATTGGCAATTATTTGGTTTGTTGAAGGCAATGCCAAGAAAGATACAACAATCCTCGAGGAAAAGACTTGGCGATGGTCTGTATCTTATCACTTTGCCGGAGTGCAATCGATCATGCCAAGTGAGCATATTGTTTATTCACATCTAGTTTTTATATTGAATTTAATGGCATACTTATTGATTGTCTGCTGCCTTTCAACCATTATAGTAAAAGGGGTCTTGTGAAATTGTGCTGTCAGACACGCACAAAGGTGACACGTCAAGGCTGCTCTATATTTACAAGAAATGGGTTTCCTGCATTTACATTGTTAAAGGTATAACATTGTTGAGTTAGTGTTTATACATTAATATTCAGCTTTTGTTGAAGTACTGGTGTTTTATTTATTGATTGATTGACTAGTCCCTCACTCCAAGGAACACACACATATCTCTCAGTAAAGCTGTATCCATTTCAGATTTCTTTCCTTTTCTGGAGGAAAGATATCCTCACTGCTCAAGAATGAACCTTTAAAACTGACCCATCAAATCACCTCAATATACAGCTCATCCTCCCATCAAAAACATATAAACTCCACCAGATTAAAAATAAAAAGTTTTTCTTTTGTGTTCTGTCAGTTCTTTTAGAGGTTGGGTTTTACATTGTGGGTTTTAATCAATTTTTGTGGTAATTGTGTAGTTATTTGATTTTTATTTTTACGAAGTAAGTAAACAAGTTTATCTGATTTGTTATGAAAGAAAAATTAACTCTTGGGTTTAAGAAATTACATTTATGGATAATATCTTAATTTCTTTGAAAATATGGTTAGTAATACCTAATATAGTATACATTCAGTACACTCTAGTCTCAATTTTTAGCATACTCCCCACATTTGAAAGTTTTTGAGATTTGATATAGAACAGAGTGTGTTAATTTTAATGACTTTCTTTAACTTTTGTCTTTTCACTTTACATAAATGAACAAGTCCAAATGCAGCATTACATATATATGTATTGTAGTTTCTATCTTGGGCTTGTGGTGCAGCAAGAAGCAACATCAATTTCAAACCAATATTTATATATAATAATAATTAATAATAACTTCTTAACCTAATCCCCACATATACTCTTACATGAAAAGGCTAAAAAACAAGAAGCAGTAATAAGAGGCGCTATCATCCTTATAATTTTAAGTTTATCACACTATTTATGTGCTTGAAAACAAAAGCTTCGTCTGATTTCTCAGTTTCAAGTAATGAACTGAATGTGAATGATTATTCAAATTACTCTTCGATTGTTCAAAGCTAATAATGCTTATAGTCTTAAAATATAATTATGCTTAGTCTTATAAAATAAATAAATTTCTTCATACTATAAGTAAATATAAATTTAACTAGTATCACGATAATCTCTTGTATGTTTTCATCAATTATCTCTTCCTTGTATGTTTTCAAAAGCAGTGTTGTAAAACTCGGAGAATTTTCTCCCATTTCTCTCTACCTCCTCTCTAAGTTGTCCTTTGTAGAATTTCCTTCCCCTCTCCTTCTCCACACCACCCATTCTACTCATCTTGTCAAGATCGGCGATGGTTGTCGCTGGTCTAGGTCTTCTCCTTCCCTCGGTTTGCTTTCGGCTTTTTGGACAGATTTGGATGAGTTGTCTGCGCATCTAGTATCGTCGTCACGCTTGCACCCTCCAACTTTAATGGCTTGAGATTGAGTCAGCGCGAAGGTTTTATTTTGCATAGAGTTGGATCTGGGTGCTTAGGTGGCAGATTTATGATTTAATTTGTGTACGAAGGGGGTGGAGAACCCGTGAAGAGGCGCGGGTGTGGGGGCCGGTGACCGTTTGCGTTTCCAACGCCAAGCGGCCAACGAGTAAGTTTTCTACTTGGGGGTCGTCCGGTGGGTAGTTGAAGGTGCTGGTGTATGGGGAGGGGAAAGACACATCTTATCTTTTTTTTTTTTAAATTATCTTGTTTGTTTTATTTTTGTTGTTTGTTCTTGTTTGTAGATTAGGGTAGGTGTTTTGATGTTTCTTTTTCCGTCTGTTTGTGTTCATGGGTTTGTTAGTGTTGGTGTTTCTCCTGGTTGAAGGGCAGACAAGTCCTTGAATTTTAAGTGCAGGGACTGCTCGGGCCGGGATCGTTTGTGTTGGGTGTTCTCCGTTTGGGTCATACATAGTTCGTAGTCAATCCTCAGATTTTTTTCTAATGGGAAGATGTCCCCTGTTTCGTTTCCTTTTTCTAATGGGAAATATTTTTTAAAACAAATTCAGTTAAATGAAATAGGTATATTGAGTAGTTTTCACTCATTTCATTAAATGTAACCGACAGAGTTTTTTATTTATTTTTTAACAAATATATTTATATGGAAAAAAAATGCAGGTGGGATTATATGGAAGCTGATGGGAGGTATCAAGATATGGACTGATTGGTGGCACTCGAAAAAGGGATGAGAACGTGGGCCAAATGGGTTGACACAAATATTGACATTAGCAAAAGCAATCTTTTTTCAGTTCATTTCTCCCACACATTACAAGTATGTGCATGTGTCTTACTGATTTAAGATGAATATATGGGGAATAATTCTAGTTCATCTTTTTTTTTTTTGATGGTTTACAGCTATAGAGAGGTTCAGGGTGCTGTTTTGAGCAAGTGTAGAAGTTATTATGCTTGTTATTAATTGGTGAAGGAAAACAAAGAACAAACTCTATTTTGTGGCAATTGTTGCCTTTTCTTTACATGGCCTTATCTTGTTTTATTGACTGGGTTTTTGTTGTACCCCTTTCTATTCTTACAAAATTCTAAGCCTAGAACTTGTTTCTGAATTTCTAGTTTGCTGGTGAAAGTTTCTTGCTTTGGGTTAATTGATTTTGAATTTAGTGCATGAGAATTTGGACGTTATATATGAACAGGTACATTTTTCTTTAATAAAAAAAATATACAACCACATCGGTTCTTAAGAAACTGATGTCATAGTCACATAATCCACGTCGGTTCTCACTAACACCCGACGTGAAAAGTCGGAAAATCCACATTGGTTTTCACTGTGAAAAGTCACAAACTCCACGTCCGTAGCAGTGATTTGCAACGACTTTTTCCTTGCATAACACCATTAGCAACGTTCAAATTGGGAGGACATGTCGTTCCAATATGTGTAACACAATAAGAAGGACAGATATTGGCACGACAAGTCGTGCCTGTTGTCATCTAAGTTTTAGGGACGACAATTATCGTTACTATATATCAATAGCAAGATGTCTATAGTGAGGACGTCCTTGGGAGGACATGTCGTCCCTATATAATTAATGCAACGACAATGGCATTTATAGGGGCGATTTTTGTCGTCTCTCTTAAGCATTATTCTTGTAGTGAATGTTCGTCAATCCAGAACGGTAATTTCAAAACCGTTCTGGAATGTTTGCCAATCCAAAACGGTAGTTACAATACCGTTCTGAAAAGTATTCTTTCCAAAACGGTATTTTAATACCATTCTGGATTGACGCCCTTGCCAGAACGGTTTCGCAATTACCGTTCTGGAAAGTATACTTTCCAGAACGGTATTGTAAAATCGTTTTGGAAAGACGTCATTCCAAAACGGTATTTTAAAATACCGTTTTAGAAAGTGCTATCCACAACAGTTTTAAAAATACCCTTCTGCATTGACTTTTTTGTCTGTTTTAAAATGCAGTTTCTGTACTAGTGCCAAGAGAAGATGACCTTCACGTGCCCCTTTGGCACTTTCGCTTATCGTCGTATGCCATTCGAATTATGCAATGCACCGGCCACGTTCCAAAGATGTATGGTAAGTATCTTTTTCGAAATATGTTGGCGACATCATAGAAGTTTTTATGGATGATTTCAGCGTTTATGGTGACTCATTTGAGGTATGTTTTGAAAATCTTTCGTTAATTTTGAAACGAAGTGTTGAAACCAACCTTGTGTTAAATTGGGGAAAATGTCATTTTATGGTGGAACAAGGTATAGTTTTAGGACACATCGTCTCGTAGAAAGGGATTGAAGTCGATAAATCTAAAATTGATATCATAACTGTGTTGCCTTACCCCGCAATTGTGCGGGAAGTTTGTTCTTTTCTTGGCCATGCAGGGTTTTACTGGCGATTCATTAAGGATTTTTCAAAGATAGCGGCCCCGTTATGTAGGTTCTTACAAAAGGATGTGGAGTTTAGCCTCAACGACGATTGCAACATGGCCTTTGACACATTGAAAAATTGTTTGACCACCTCTCCGATAATCAAACTGCCAAAGTGGGACCTACCATTCGAAATCATGTGCGACGCTAGTGATTATGTTGTGGGAGCTGTGTTGGGATAAAGAGTTGATAAGGCAGCTCATGTGATTTACTATGCTTCGAGAACGTTGAATCCCGCCCAAGAGATTTATACGACCACTGAAAAAGAGCTCCTAGCCGTTGTCTTTGCTCTCGAGAAATTCCGCTCATACATCTTGGGCAACAAAGTGGTGGTATTTACTGATCATGCAGCTCTTCGACATCTCCTTACGAAGAAGGAGACAAAACCATGACTTATACAATGGATATTGTTGCTCCAAGAGTTTGATTTGGAGATCAAGGACAAGAAGGGTGCCGAGAATGCCGTTGTGGACCATCTAAGTTGATTAACGCATGTGGAGGGCAAATTGAAATTCAACGAGAGATTTCCAGACGAGCAGCTGCTGGCGATTGAATGTTCAACTTCGGAGCCCTGGTACGCTGATTTGGTGAATTTCCTAGTCGTTTGTATTTTTCCTACAGAGATGGTTAAAACAAGGAGAGACAAACTAAAGAGTGATGCCAAATACTACGTGTGGGATGATCTATATCTCTGGAAGCATTGCGCCGATCAAGTAATTCGAAGGTGCGTTCCAAATTCTGAGTTCCACTCGATTCTATCCTTTTGTCATGCTCACGCTTGCGGGGGACATTTTGGATCCAAGAGAACTGCCCACAAGGGGCTCGATAGTGGTTTCTACTGGCCGAGTCTTTTTCGAGATGCACATGAATTTTGTAAGTCGTGTGATAACTGTCAAAGAACGGGGAATATTTCGAAGAGAAATCAAATGCCCCAAAATCCGATAATTATTTGTGAAATTTTCGACATATGGGGTATTGATTTTATGGTCTCCTTTCCGATTTCTTTCAAAAATCTCTATATATTTCTTGCGGTTGATTACATTTCGAAATGGGTGGAAGCGAAGGCTGCTCAAACTAACGACTCGAAGGTGGTTGCACATTTTATTAAATCTCGAATCTTCTCGAGATTTGGAATTCCTCGGGCAATGATATGTGATCGTGGAACTCACTTTTGTAACAAGACAGTGGTAGCATTACTGAGTAAGTATGGTATCGTCCATAATCTTTCTACAGCATATCATCCGCAGACTAGTGGTCAGGCCGAAACTTCGAGCCGAGAAATCAAATCCATCTTGGAGAAGACCGTTAATACAAATCGAAAGGATTGGAGCATCAAACTGAAAGACGCACTTTGGGCGTATATAACAGCTTATAAGACACCAATTGAGATGTCTCCATATCGACTCATTTTTGGGAATCCATGCCACTTGACGGTGGCACTCTAGCATAAGGCATTCTAGGCGGTGCAGCAGTGCAATTATGATTATGATGGAGCTGGGTTACATCAAAAGTTACAGCTGCGAGAATTCGAGGAGATTAGGAATGAAGCGCTCGAGAACTCCTTGATCTACAAAGAAAAGGCGAAGGCATTCCATGACCTAAAAATTTCAAGAAAACATTTTGTCGAGGGCGATAAAATGCTACTTTTTCATTCTCGCCTTAAGTTGTTTCCAGGGAAGTTGCGTTCCTGGTGGGTTGGGCCGTTTGTCATCACTCGTGTATTCCCGCACGGTGCAATGGAGATTTATAGCCCTAATTCAAGCAAGACGTTCAAGGTGAATAGACACCAACTCAAACTGTATTATGAAGGATTTCACACAGTTAACGAAGAACGGGTGGAGTTGGAAGCACCACCTTCAACTTAAATAGGGGAGTACGAAGTTGAGCCAATGACTTTAAAAAAAGGCGCTTGTTGGGAGGCAACCCAATGTTTACATTGCTTTTATTCTCAATTTTATCTTTGTTTTTTTTTTTTCTTTCTTTCTATCTCACAATTGAAGGGGGAGAAAGTCTTGGTTGAAGAATTTGGATGTTTGGGCTTACTTGGTGAAGAAAGTTCGTCGTGATTATTCAACACCAGGACCTTCCCGCCATTTATTCGGGTGGTTTCTATTCCTACTCCTCCCTCATTTTTATTATAGTTATATGCTTGCTTCAGGACAAGCAAGGTTTTAGTTTAAGGGGGTGGGTGGGTGGGTGAGTCAATGGTCTATGATATATGTGGTGCTGAAATTTTTGCATTTTTGATCATGAATGTGTGATAAGTCTTCTGTTGATTAATGTTGTTAGTTTGAAAAAGAAAAATAACAAAATAGTTAATGGTCTATTTGCTATGATGATCCGAGAGTTGATTTATAATATTAATTGTACTTACTTGCATTGCTTAGGCGAATTATGTTTCGGTTAAAGTCTTTAGTCATCATTTGATTTAGCGATCAAGAGCATGATTGTTAGTACTTTTGTGATTCATTTGTGGGGCGTCAATTCTAGCTTATTTGCGTTGTTGTGGTGTCCTTGTGGTTGCCGTACACAATATGAGTTTGTGTGGGGCCTTGAAGTTGGCTGTTATGTGAGAATATCTCATTAGTTGAAACAAAAATTATTGAAGTCCGGTTGGAGAAATACCGGTGGGGTTTAGTCGAAAATATATAAAAAAGAAGAAGAAAAGATTGAGGTGCTGAAACAGATGCCTATCCGTGATTTACCAAGTGCGTTTCTCTTACACTATGGGTAGTTTCCAACAAAGACACGCTCAGCGGCCCGAAAACTTACATGCGTAAATGGTGAACACTAATCAAATTTTAATACATCGGAGATGAAGCTTGACAAATCAAACACCTAACTAATACGATCCTCCTGCTCAGCGCCTAATCCTAATTATCAAGTCAAGAACGGTAGTGCGCAGCTGCAGGCCTCAATAATAATAAAATAATAATAAATAAATGGGTGGACGAGATATTTGATCGCAACCAACAATGGTTAGTAGCCAAACTATCGAGTAACGAGGGGGCACCATAGTACATTGATGTGGCGTATATGAAAATGGGTTGCCAATCTACTGGGGTCGCTTTAGTCGATACTTGAAACTCTTGCGATTTCTAGAAATATAAGGGTGTCTAGAGTCCGGATGAGTTTCTTTGAGCAACTCGAATGACTTACTAGTGCGGAAGTGCGAGGACCTAAGCAAATGACCATATTCTTGATGTTGTGTGTGTTGTGCTTTAATTTTATATTACTTGAGGACAAGCAAAGGTTTAAGTTTTGGGGAGTTTGATATGCGAGAAATTATGTGGTAATTAATGGCTTAAAACTATACTTTTGTGCGCTGCATATTGTTATATATATATATTTATTTCTCGTATATATATTCGTGTGAATGGACGAGCACCAATTACATATTTTTATTTATTTTGCAGTATTTAGTTGCTGGATAGGTGTGACAACGATCGTCGGATGGTTCGCGGATTGATTCGGTGAAGAAGTACCACATTTACCGTCTTAGCGGTAGGGCTAGCGGTAGCTCTTACCGCTACGCAATTGCTAACACCTAGCTAGGGGTGTGCAACCGGTCCAGACCGGAACGAACCGGAATTTACGGTCCCGGTCCAGACTGGTAGACCAAAATTTTGGAAATCCTTGGACCGGAGACCGGACCGAACCGGAATTTACGGTCCCGATCCGGACCGGTAGACCGAAAATTTGGAAACTCTTGGACTGTAGACCGAATCGGGACCGGAGATTCTGTTCCGGTCCGGTCAAAATCGGTTTGGACCGGTTATTTGATTTTTTTTTTAAATTTTTTTATTTTTTGGAAAATCGGCCTAATTCCGGTCCGAACCCCCAGAAAGTCCTATTTTTATGGACCGTAGATCGGACCGGATTATCACCGGTCCGGGCTAGTTTTGCACACCCCTACACCTAGCGATTCCACCAACCATTGAGGAGACCGCTAAGTAGCTGCAGAAAGATGTTAACGATAGGATTAACGGTGGACATACTGTTAGCTCCACCGCTAAGTAGCTGCAGAAAGATGTTAACGGCAGGATTAACGGTGGACGTACCGTTACAACAATTGCTAGAAGGCTACAGAAAGGTGTTAACAGTCGGGTTAACGGTGACCCAACCGTTAGCACCACCGTTAGGAAAGACTGAGAATATCGATGACAGGTTAACGATAGCGTTAGCGGTAGCCCTGACCGCTAACCCTACCGCTAACGGGCCCAGAATCCTATTTTTTGAAGGAAACTTCTACTCCAAGTTTTGAGAACTTATAAATACCTTCCATACTTCAGCAAAATCGAGAGAATTGACATTCCTAGGGTTCTCATCAAAAAGAGTCCCAATTCCTTCTTCCATCCAAGAGATTTAAGAGATTCAAGATTCAAGATCTAATCCTTTTTTCCCTTCCTACTCAAGAACTCATGTTTGTTTATCTAATTTTCTTTTATATTTTCATGAACTCCATAAGTTAGTAGTTTATTTATTCCAGTTCTTGTGACGTTGAAACCCATCGATTGATTATGTTTTAATTAAATCCCGTAATATCTATTTCGTTCTTCAAATGAGATTGTTTGTGTTATTTTATATTCATGACATGATTGTTTGGTTCCTGTTTTGGACTGATCACCTAGATTAGGGATTAGATATCAATTGCAAGAAATAGGGTTGCTTCCCGTGTAATTGTTGTGGTTTCTATTTCCTTTGTAGTAACTAATGGTCACGCATCATTAGGGATAACACAACATAAATGTATTAAACCGAGTTTATGAGTTTATTGCTTAGATTAGCCTATTTGCCTAGCATTTAATGCTTTTAGTGGATTAAATCTAGAGAGATTATTCTAGGTTGTTCATTAATTATATTTAATTGAATAGCTTATTTTGATTAAATATTCGGTAAGGATGAATTCGAGTAGCAGAGCTTATTGCTATTTAGGGCTAGTAATTTCATATGAAAGGTGAATTATGATATTAAAATTGGTTAGATGAATCGATCGAGGGTGGAAACTGAGCTTGGCCTAGAGTTTTTTCATTATTATCAATCTCTTATTACTTATCTTACGTGTTCGTTTAGTTGGCTTTAATTACTTTGATTTTCTTCTTATTTATTTAGTTAGTTAGTTTATCGTCTCTTACCCCCTTTACTATTTTAATACGAGTAATCACTTCTCGTGGGATCGACCCTTGCTTACCGCTTCTACTAGTTAGTGGGGGAAAGTCGAGGAAAAATAATTACATTAAATTTATCGCGTAACAATGCGCGGTCATCGATTAAAGCTCAGGCAAGTTATAGCGAACCCACATGAAATGAACAAATCATTCAAATATACATATCTTCAATATATTTTATAGGGTTTATATAAACTCACAAGCTATGTCAAGTGAATATAACAATCAAAAACTCCAATAGATACACAAGTTCAAATATAATGTTATCAATCATTGATTCGGCCATAATACTTCTCAAATTTTCAATATCAAGAAAACACAATAAACTCTCAAATGTTCACTTGATTCAAACCACTTTATAAGAAATGACGGGACACCCCCTCTAAAATAAATAATAATAAGAAATTTAAAGCAATAAATTTGCTAAAAATAATAAAATCTTAGCATGTAACTATATAAAATGCAAGATTAGGTACATTTTTCTAACTCTACTAATGCATATCCTCACCCCAAACTTAAAAAAAATATATGTATGAGAAAGTAAGGCAAAGAATAGAATTTGAAAATCAAGAATTAGAAAATGTACAAATCATTGCTCTTAAGAGGTACCGGCACTTTGAGCGCCAAGATGAGCTTTGTTCATCATCTTTATCCGAGCTCAAAATAATCAATCTGTTATTGTATGTGAACTTAACTTTCTTAACTCGGGTTTTGTCCCCCCCTAGTGGACTTGCTTAGATAGACTCTTTTTCAATCAATGATAAGTGATCATTTGAGGACATACCCTAATTATTATATATATACATCGTCACAGGTTCATATTTGTGTAATGGAGTGAAGACAAAACCACCAAGAACCTTTTCAAAAAGACAAGAATTTATGATCTACCGTAAATTCGTAATCAATAGAACTTTCCTAGTGTTTCAACTTCCATTATTTTGTGTTAAACCCAATATATGTGATAATACGAGTAATTATGCAATCAATGCAAATGTAAATCATTTCTTCCAATACCAACCTCATGATATTCATAATGAATAAATGACCAAAGCTTATCGATCCCTGACGAGTAACTCAAGAAGCACTAACAACTCACGTTTGATCACCTCCATTTTATTGGACCAAGCAAAAATGGTATTAGCTAGAAATAGGTACACATACATCAAAACGTGATTTTTTTAAAATCAAATTTGCATCCATTGAGTTTGGCCTTGGCGTCTTTTTTCTTTTCATTGTAATTGGTTGAATAATGCCTAAACCCAACACAATTACTGATGAAAATGTCTTCTCCCATGATTTTCATGTGATGTGGCTCGAACTCGAACATGTCTATATCTAATTACTCTACTGATAAGTAGCGAGGCTTATTCCCCAATAAGAATCCAATTACTGTCTCCATGCGTGGGCTTTTTCCTTCATATGATAAACTTCTCAAAAATTCAATGATTGGTCCCCTGAACGTGTCCCAACTATCGGTCAAGAAAGACTTCCATCCCCATAGCTTGAATAAAGGCACCCTCTTCTAGAAGACCCAACTCCCGTAAGCAATCAAGACACGCAAATCTAGTGGGCACCATGTTGGGCATACGTATCACCTAACTACGTTTCCTACAAGATAAGCTTTCACCATGATTCTTGCATATTAACGTGCATCAAGAACCCATCCCAAACAAAAAGAAATAATCCATATAATATCAAAAAAATATAGAATCATGTGATTATTTTAAATATTTATAAATTTCATGCATAAAAGGGTGTAAATTAATCTACAATGAAAACTCATAATAAGAAAATAAATCACAAACCCAAATCATGCTTCTAATAATCTCCAAATAAATAAGGAAGTTCTAATAATATTAGCAATTAATAAGTATAAAGATGAAATCTAAAAGTTCAAGCCCTAGTTTTATAGATTTACCAATTTTACTTCTTTTTTCTCGAACTTGAATCATTGAAAAATATAATTTTTGATGTATGAAAAGTGATTGGTATGTAAAAAAAAACACCAAAATATGTATATGTTTTGGGGATGTTTTGAGGGTCAATGGATCAAAGAGTTCTAAGGAAAATAAGATTTCTTGTGAAAAATGCAACTTACTTAACAAATCTACTTCGACACCCGACTTGCCACCTAAGTTACAAGGGAGATAACTCGGGTGCACTCCTAGGTTTTTCAAAAAGTTAACAAACGCAACTTACAACTCTGTTTCGTAACTCCGGTAAGACACTGTAGAGCCACACCAACTGGAACCTGAGTGATAACTCGGGTGCACTCTCAATTTTTTTCAATATCAGAACTAAACTAAATATTAAATAAAAATAAAGCAAACTCGAACTTTAGTTGGGTTGCCTCCCAACAAGTGCTAAGTTTAATGTCTTCATTTGGACGCTTGTTTAGTTATAAGGAACGTTCGTTTCTAAGTGCTTGCGCAGCACACCCTTATCATCATTCACTACTATCGCTTTCAAAGTCATATTCGTAGTCCTCAACTTCATGAGGCTAATTTTATGAAATGTTTCCCACTACATAATATTCCTACTTGCTCCCAAATCACAAAGAGCTTATCTACTATCATATTCTTTAACATTGCACGAAATCAAGTAATCACCTTCTTCTCTGAAAGTTTACGACACATAAATACATAATAAGGCTCATCAATCACTCATTTATCGATCCTATCGGGTTCTCCACGTAACTAGATCATACCACCACTTAGAATGATAGTATTACATTACTCTTTTGGATTCATCTCTGTATCACTCAGAAATTACATTCTTCGCAAATTTCGCTTACCGTCCTCGCCAATTGACTAACTTGAATGTCAAGATTTTTCAAATGTGCTCTCCTCATTTTTTTCAATACCATCATTTGATCAACAACCACATCTAGTTGTGCCTCATTCTTTAAGAAACGTTTAGACAACTCCTTTACAAAAGTGTTATAAACCACTTTGAATGATTGTTTCTTCTCTTCAGCTATCTTACCATCTACGAACTTAAAATCTAGAGGAGGTTAAAGCAAGCTCTTTATATTACTATATGACAAGTTATCATTATTTTGACAATTAAGATAAAAACCTCCTAAATTGTTGTTGTATAGCCGCCCAATATAATTAACGTCTAATGGATCTGGTGGACAATGTTTGTTCTAGTGTTTATCCCTTAGTTTTTTCATGTAATTGATTTGTTAGAATTGCCAATTGAACAACAATTTCCTTAAGAGTATCTACTTCTTTGACCTCGACTATTATCTCCATAGTTGACCTTTTGGAAGGTCACTGATAATTTGTCGTAGCCATATCTTCAACGAGAGCAAAAGCATCTCTCGCACTCTTACTAACAAAGATCCTCCAACCACCGCATCATCTAAAGCCTGAGTTTGACTCCTCAACTATGATAAAAGAAACAAACTTGTTTTATCTCTGAAATCTGTGTTAGTGACACCTTTAAATTAGCTCTCAGAATTTATCACAAGCCTCGTACAATGGCTCTAAAATCTCTTGCGCAAACCTCGTACCTCTCATTAAGTGTATCATTTTTTCCAGCGAAAAAGATTTGTACGAAACCTATCCTTCAATGTATCAAACATTGTTAAGCTCCCATCATCCACTAATTTCAACCAGTGTCTCACCTTGTTCTTTAAAGAGAAGGGAAAATAAGTGTAGACGGGAAACATTTGTGATACGTTGTATATCTTTTGAAGATCAAACACTTGTAGGAAACGCGAAAGATGTTCGTGGAGGTCTTCGGTCAGTGATCTCTTGAGAAACCATTTGAATCAAGGAATGCTTGGTTTCTAGATTATTAGCTTGAATATGAATGTGAGTCATTTCCACGTGAGTTTAATTTCTCATATTATGGAAATTATCATGAATATGAGCATGTGGAATCTCCCCATGAATCCATCTCATCTCGAGAACGACGTTCATTCTTAGCCCGTTCTTGTTCTAATGCTTATTGGGCTTGTCGTTTGGCCAACTCCCATGCCTGTTTGGCTTTTGCATTCGCAACAAGCTCATCATCGAAATTGTTACCGTTGACCCCATCAACTTATGTATGTTTGTTGTCCCTTTTCACCATGGCTCATTTCACCACTTTAACCTTCCTATTGGTTGCTTCAAGGTCTGAATCAAATGGAAATAATGTTACCTTCCGAGAACGTGTGGATATACATTACACATAAGCAACAAAAATTACCAATAACAAGATAAATAAATAAAATTAAAAACTTTCTAAAGTAATATCTAACTAATAATCAATATATTAATTAACTAGTCTCCAGTAACGACACCAAAAACTTGTCCATCTTTAATTTTATCATCAAGAATATATGGGGTTCAATCATAGTTACGATCGAGTAAGGTTTTATCTACAGAGTCTAGTAATTAATTACTTCAGTCATAGTAGTTCGATTTTATTTAGATATTCGAATATCAATTGTAATAATTAATAAGAAAATAAACTAAGCAAAATATAATAAATGGTGAAAGAACAATGAGAGATTTATTGATTCTTAAACATAGTTTCAATTGACAACTCTTTGGTTTAATGATAAACAATATTTTAATTAAAGTTTAATCCTATGGGAATTCGTGAACGAACCCTTACTCCAGTTACGTAAGCAAAGATGAGTAAACTAAATTATCCACATGCACACACTTGAACGTATTACCTTTCTAACTGCATACGTAACTTAGCTACAAAAGAATATCATAAGATTATAAGACTGTCTCCAACAACCTCCCTATAATAACTCCTTAGTTATTTTAGGGAGGCAAAACTATGAAAATTTCTCCAACAGGCTCCCTAAACATCATCTCTATAATAGGGAGCTCTCTTTTTTCCACTTCAACTCCCTACAAGTAGAGAGAAATTTTGACTCCTTACAATTTTATTTTTCTTTTATCAAAATGGCTTCCTATCTGTAAACCAGAGAGAGAGAGAGAGAGAGAGAGAGAGAGAGAGAGAGGAACACGCAGAAAGAGAGAACCAGAAAATAAAAATTAAATCTCAACGACTCTTTGCAACGGTAAAAAAGAACGTTGGAAGAGGCTTTATATATTGACACAAACAAGAATCAATTATTCATATCAACCCACAATTATTCCAGAAATAAAACCAATTCATATATATATATATAATAGATACAAGGAATCCAGATCAAAAATAGAGGAAACAGAAGAATCAAATGTACATATGTTGTTTTTATTTGTTAAATAAATTTGCATATAGAAATTGAGAAAACAAATTGGGGGATTTCTGGGTGGACAGAGCTTGAAGATTAGAATATGAGATGAAGCTGTAGAGATTTATGGAGAACGGGCGGCTCTGTGCAAGATTAGGGTTGTTTTGTTTTTTCTCTTTAATTATTTCTTTATTAATTATGTAAAGTTGAGGTGGGGGGTGGGGGTGTCATCCATTTTTTTTGGCACTTTATTATTCCTTTAAATATGCATGACTTAATATATATATATATATATATATTATATATTATATATATATATATATATATTATATTAGTATATATATATTATATAAAGATATATGGACTCAATAATAATGATCACCAAATATTTTTATACTTTATGTGTTATTGATTTGTACTTTTTTGTACGCATTTTTGTTACCTTTTTGTGTCGCATTCGCGTGTATTTTGCTTGCTTTTATAGGTATTAAGAGTCGTTTTGGCCTATTTTGTTAGTTTTAGGTTTTTATAGCTTTTGTGCGGTTTTTAGTCGTTTTTCGTACTTTTTTACCCTTTTTCGTATTTTTGTTCGTATGATGACCAAGCGGTCCCGCGCACACTCGGAGCATCTCACTCGACTCGGATTGGAACGGGCAAAGCAAGAAAATACAGCGCGAACGAGGAGCGACAACCGGCGGACGACAGGAGCGGAAACGAGAAAACGAGCCGGAGCTGTCTGTTAGTCGATCGACTGCACTCCAGTCGATCGACTGAGTTGTAGTCGATCGACTGAAGGGTTGAAATCGACTGGCGGGCAGAATGTTTGGAGAATTTTTGAAAGCAGTCGATCGACTGAGACGCAGTCCAGCTCGGGATTTTATCACTTTTTGACGATTTTGCCCTTGCGTTTTTGTATAAATAAGCCCAACCTTCTCCAACCCTATGCTAACCCTTCCTTGTTGGAATTTGGGGCTTGCTCCATTTCCTTCAAGCCTTTACTTTTCCATTGCTCAAAAATCCCTAGTTTAATGTAGCTTAGTAGTTAATCTAGTTTAGTTAGTTAGTTAGTTTCTAGCTAGTAGTTAGGTTTAGTTGTTCTCAAGCAAGTGTTGGAGTGGGTGACACCTCCTTCATTTGTGGTGTTTGTAGTTTGAAGACTTGAAACTTTTGTTGGAATAAAATTGGTAGTTTTCTTTCCCTTTACTTTTATACTTTGTTATTGATTGATTGTTCTTTTTCTAATATTTTGGTCTAATTATTAATTCACATATTTTATCGTAAATTTTAAAATAATTATATATATATATATATATATATATATATATATATTTTATGTTGCATGTGCGAATTTAATTTTATTATTTTCAATTATAGATGGGCTCGCAAAATTTATATTATCCAACTTTCGATGATGATTTTGAATTGGAGCCCGTACCATCTTTTCTATTTGGTGAATCACAATCAAATATGGAAAAAGAAAGTTCCGCGGAAACATAATTTGTCCGTAGAAGAAGATTTGTTACTTGTATTGGCATGGCTAAAGGTTAGTTTAGATCCCGTGCATAGTAACAACCAAACACATAAAACATATTGGGATAGAATATATGATTATTTTCATGAGCACAAAATATTCTCATCCGATCGAAATTCCAATTCACTGATAAAGTGGTGGTCGAATATTAATCTTGAAAACCGGTAAGTTTTGTGGGGTTTTTGCCCAAAAAGAAGGTTTAAATCAAAGTGGAAAAATGGATCAAGATAAGGTACCATTTTTTATTTTACTTCTTGTATAATAGATTTTGAATTATAATATACATGACTTGTATATATAGCTTTTATTTATTTTGTGTAGATTCACGATGCCAAAATATTGTATCAAAAAATTCAAGGGGTGTCATTTCAATACGAGCATTGTTGGAATATATTAACATTTCAACAAAAATGAATTCACTTAATTGACAAGACAAATCAAAAAAATCAAAACGATTTGGAAATGATAGTCCAAGCAACTCATCTCCTACAACTCCTCAATCAATAGACTTAGAGAATAATGCGCATGATGTCTTCACTTCAAGCGAAAGACCACAAGGTAGAGATGCAGCGAAAGAAAAATTGAAAAATTAAAAAACTAAATTTTCTGAAAATTATCCGGACATGTGGATGGCAAATAGTATGGAACAATTTTTGGAGTACAAACGGAAAATTCATGAAGAAAATATGAAAAAAAGGGAGATAGACCATGAAGATAAAATTATGAGCAAAGATCTCTCTAACATGTCCGAGCTCTAAGTCTTGTATTGGACAAAAAAATAAGAAATCATGCGTAAAAAGGTTGAATAGAATATATATAATCACTGCTTTCAATGTTGTATTATTTATTTGTTTGTTATGTTATCAATGTAATATTTCAATTCTATCAATGTAGTATTTTTATGTATTTTCACTAGTGCAGAAAATCTATTCTAGAACAGTCAATCTAGAACGCCTCAGAAAAAGACGTTCTAGAATATAAGCCGGTGGCATTTTCGTAATAAAAGTGTCATATACAAGAACGCCTTTTATAAAGACGTTTTGGTATATTAGATATCTAGAACGTCTTTAAAAAAGACGTTCTGTTATATTCTATATCTAGAACGCCTTTATAAAAGATGTCCTGGTATATTCTATATCTAGAACACCTTTATAAAAGACGTTCTGGTATATTATATATCTAGAATGTATTTATAAAAGACGTTCTGGTATATTCGATATACCAGAACGCCTTTTTGAAAGACGTTCTGGTAAATTAAATATCTAGAACATCTGAAAAAAGGCATTCGGATATATAGTATTATTTAGAGCGTATTTTGGAAGGGCGTTCTAGTATATCATATTATTTTAAAATCATTTTACCTTACCTTTTTGGATAGACCTAAAACACAAAAATGACCGTTCATCTCCTCTCCTCTGCACCCGATTCAACCCACCCTTCCCAACAACCACTGACGGCTGTTGCAATCGAAGTAACCAAAATTTGAGAATTCTATTCGATTTTTCTATTCCAGACTTTCCTGCTCTCTCACAAATTCACAATGGCAACGGCAACAGCATCTAAAGTCGAAAACCCTACAGATCTCAAAGAGGGGGAAAACCGCTGTTTTTCTTTGACCATCGAAGTACATCGCCAGTGGTGGATTGAGGTGGACCTCGGTCGGAAAAGGTCCCGTTACGGCGGAAAGCTGGGTCCCTTTGTCCCGACAGCATCTACGTGTCGCCGATTTATTGTAATTACGAACCAGGATTCCTGAGCCGACAACCCTTGGAGTTTTCCCCATTCAATCTGGCCGGAATACTCAAATTTACGGCAACGGAAGTAGCCCTTTATTGCAACAGGGAGTTTTTTCTCGTCTTATAATAATACATTGAGTTTTACTCTCGGTTTATTTGTTGTTGTTCTTTCTGATTACAGACCAGTGGTCAAGGAGGCTGCTGATGCTAAAATGGGCCAAAGAACGGGCTACACCTGAGCAACTGGGCTGTTGAACCATTCGGGCCGGTCCACTGTGGCTACCACCGTGAACGGACATCAAGCTGCTGCGGCAAATTGAAGATTCAGGCCTCGTTTAAAGCTGCTTCTGAATTTGGCAAATTGCGGACTGCTGTCCGGGCCATTCGAGATTCGACCAACAAAGAAAAGCTCCATTTTGATCAACTGGGTACTCTATTTATAATTACTCTATTTATAAATTACTTATTTACTGGGTATATAAGTTTTTGATTTGTATGTTAGATTATGGTTAGGGTTTGTAACTTTTGTCGCGTGAAAATTGGGGTATTATAATTAGGTATTTCATCAAGTTCTTTGACCGGAGAATCTTATCCTCACTTATCTTTGGTAATAGTATTTGAGAAGGATGATATAGGAAGATTTTTATATGGGTATTCAGCAAATTAAAGTATTTATTTTTTTCCTGTTAGAAAACCTTTATTGAAATTTTGCAATCCCTTCTGATGTGCTTTTATCACTTGGAGGATACCAAGTTAAGCACATCAGGTTAATAGGCTTAAATATTGAATTATTATTGTTTTAGAATTCAGTTTAGAGTTTGACACATGATGGTTGAGATATTTGCTTCTTGGGTCATCACATCCATAATATCCATTTATGGCTGGCTGCACGGAGTGTGTCAAATAGAAGTGTTCTTATGTTCATGTGTACACATATATGGTGTTTCTTTTCCTTTTTATTCTTTTTGTTGGTGGATGCTTTTTCCCTCAGCCCTTTCATTCCTCGGAGACCCTTCATCGCGAAGATGATTAAATTTTGCATAAAGGGTGTAGATAGCAAGTTTGTTTAAGTTTCTTATTGTTTAAGAGTGATTTATCAAATAGAAAATCAAGGAGCAATATAGCACTTTACTGATTTGAAAGTAGGCATGAAATTCTCGGAATGAAATTCAATCGCACCATTAGTATTGTGAATGTATATGAGATGAGATCAGATGTAATGATTATGTATGACGTGATGTTCTCTACGTGGAGAATCGTGTTTGATATGAGATTCTTTTTGGCATTTGATTAGACTTTTATAGGGATTTTTTTCTGAATTCATAATCAGATCCTTTCTCATTTCATTCAAAAAGCAATTAAAATAAATAATAACTCATGTGGGAGATTTGTTTGTTTTAGGATATACAATCGCCCCTAACTTCCTTGCTTGTTGTTTTAAGCTGTTTTAATATGAATTAGAGTTTACAAAGCAGTCTAAAACTTATCTAGTTTTCTGTTTGTTGTACTTCCTCTGTGATAGTTTATGTTTACCTTAAAACTCTTATGACTATAAATGTATATTAAAATTTTAGTTTGTGTTCTTGTAGTTCTATGGTTCCTGGTTTAAGAAATCCCATATGAGGGGAGGAGTTCAATTTTTCTGTTGATGAGCTTCCTTTGGAGGTATTTTAATTTACAGTCACTTTTGGCTAAGACTGCAAAACATAATGCTGCATTTGGACCCATGTGTGAATTAGCTGATGTCTACCTTTCAATAAATCTCTTGAGGAGATTTTTTGAAATTTTGATTGAACTCACTTATCTTTTTTCCATTTAATTTGTCTTGTTCATTCCTTTATTCCCTTATTCTATATGAAATGAGGAGCACTTGATTGTTGGTCTGACAAGTCTGAGTCAGCTACGAGCAAACTTTACTCTTCCTCTATTTCTCTATCCACGTTACTTTCTACCTTTTCTCTCAAACATCATTATTCTTTTCTCCTACTTTTTTTTAGCATATCCCTTTATTTGTACAACTTCAGAAGTATAATATATTCAATTGAATATTTTATATTCAAGCAAGAACAAAAAGAAGAAGGACGATTTACAACTCATTGTCTGATTTTTTAGTTTTATTTTTAATTTTAATCTAAGAGGCTTCTGATTATTTAGTATCGAACAAAATGCACTCCGCAGACTGTGTTTTTTTTAATTTTCCCAATTCGTGCAGATTCATCGTCAGTGGATGGCTACTCGTTGCTGTTACATTAATCCTTTGTGGAGTGTTTGTAATTCTGGATAAGTAAGATTGCTAGTTTTGATGTATTTGTTTTCATTTATGTTTTATTGCTCGTCTTGTCTGGATGGTCTTTTGACGGCCCTAAATACCCCATTCGGATCTCCTATTATTCCTGCGGTGTTATATACTGAATACACTAGGTGCAAACTACTCCAAGGTTTATCATAATTACAAAATAAACCCCATAAGTTTTTGACTATTACAGAAAAATCCCCTAGGCTTGGTTCTGCATTAAACTTCACCTCCTTAATTCATAAGCAAAACATTTCAAGCCTTAGGGGTAAATTTGAAAATTTTAAAACCTTCTTCTTTTTTTCTTTGGTGATTACCCGAACCTCAGGGTCCGGTTTTGAAATTCACCCCAATAATAACTTATCTGATGCACGTCGTGTATAAGAAAGTCTAACTCATTTTGTTTTTTGAATTTTAGCACCATTTCGGTCTAATGTTTTTTTTCATTGTTTGATTAACATATTTTCTTACATCAAAAGGCTCTGACCTTAAAATTAATGTTTCTAAGTTTGGCTTGTTATTTAGTTATTTGATTGTTATTTACTGTAAAATCAAACTATGACATTTGACTTGAGATAAAAAAAAAGGTGAATTTACATGAATTAGTATTTTATTTCATATTCTAAATAAAACTGATCTCCCAAATCTTCAGGAGGACCAAGAGACCGCTGCTAAGTTAACTACTACAATGTATAACTCGTTGAAAGGGAGGCCAGTGCAGGTAGTTATAAGTTATACCTTATTGTTTTTTACGACATTAGACAAATATGCAAATTGTGCTTCTTGTTCTTGTTGGGGACAATTATCGGGTAGTATTATTCGGCTTTGATCACTACATCAGCCTACATTCGCGATTAAATTTATCTTTCTTTTTTTATATATTAATTTTGATAATTATAATTCACCAATACTTAATACTAATTATGAAGGATGGTTGTGTACATTTGTTTATGTTTGCTGCATGTTTTTGATTGTTGTATAACTTTATTATAATCTGCAATAATTGAATATCTCTTTGATCTTTTGTTATGATTGTGTAAATGTTTTGCATGTAATTGTTGTGTTTTTCCTAGTATTTTTAGTTAGAGTTTTATGTTGATTTTAGTAGTTTTTAATAGAATTTTATTAAGTTTTTATGTGGTTTTTCTTGTTTTGTTATTTTTCACTTGACTTGTTAATTTTATATTTTAATGGGTTAATTGGTTCAATTACCTTGAGGTTTGGTGTAATTCTTGGGTTTTAATAAATAAGATTCTCTTTTAATAGGTGGATTAATGATTTTAAAATCAAGCTAAGGCATGGAGACCAAAAACTCAAGCCCAATCTTGCCTAATTGCATGCCCAAGTTGGTGCCAAGAGCAAGCTTAAAAGGGGGCAAACATTCTGGAATGGTGGCCTAGCCTTGCCTGGACTTGCCTATTTTCACGCCTAAGGGGCAGCACCCCTAGGCAGCTTTCTAGGCAGCATTTCGGTGCCCGAAATCTCGCCCAAAATGCAGCCCAGGCATGCCCAGAGTAGCGCCCAGCTCCTTCCCCCAGCCAGCGCCCAGGCTTGCCTACTTCAGCGCCTGAATTCTCGCCCATTTTGCTGCCTACACTTGCGCCCAGCTTTGCCTACTGCAGCGCCCAGCTCCTGCCCTAGCCAGCGCCTACATTCTTGCCTAAAATGCTGCCCACTCTTGCGCCCAGGCTTGCCCAGAATGGCGCCCCACTCCAAGCCTACATGCCAGCCTACTTCAACGTCTAATGCAAGCCAAGGACGCCCAGGACCCATCACCCACACCCAGACCGAGCCACCTTGATCCAAGATCGAGTCACCTTGAGCCATCTTGATCAACACGGGTCAATTTTGGTCAAATTCGTGAAATTAAGCCTAAAAAGCCCAAATTGACCCATTTTAACCCAATAAAAATTAGTATAAATAAAACACAACTCTCATTTTTGTGAAAGACCTCTCATTTTCTCCCAACCCAAGCATGGGTTTGGGATTAAAAATCCTCTCTCTAGTTTTTAAGATCTAATTTCTCTCTTTTAGGATTTAGATGCAATTTCAAGCTTTGATGTAATTTTCTAGATTTAGATTTACTTTCATGCTTGGCACCTCCTGGGTTTGTAAGCCTAAGAAGAATCCAAATACTCCTTTGGATTGTTACTTTTGATGCAATTTCATCCAAGCTTTGTTTCATTTTTTTAATTCAAGTAAGTTTCCTTTAATTTCATGTTTTATGCTTTATTTCCATGATTTGTTCTTCATTTTCATGCTTGTTCTTCATGTTATGCTTTTTGCCTTAGCACCTTGAATTCATGATGAAACTTATGATTTGGCTATGGAATCTAGATGAGCGACACATCTAGATCATAGATCGGCTCTTGGATCGTCTTGATTTTGAGTTTTTCCTATGCTTTATTTTAATTTTTATTTTCATGCATAGTTTTAAGTTAAATCATAGATCTACTCTTTGTTGCTTGTTATTTTCTTTAAAGTTTTGAACTTTCTTGTTAATTTCTATTGCTCTTTCCATTCATGCTTTCAATTTTTACTAATTTGCATTATTTAGGATTTTATGCATAGTTGTACCTTGTGCTTGCATGCTTGTACTTGGTGAAACATTGCATTTTCTTGCTTATTTTCATTACTTGCTTGCATTTTTATTTAAGGCATCCGACCGAGGCATCCTACCCATTTGCACTTTCAATTTCTAGGATAGCTAGCTATTTTATTTGCTTTATTTTCATTTTCCCTTTATTTTTCCAAGCTTGAAACACCTTGATTCTCTCAATCGAATCGAATTCCGATAATACCAAGCCATGAACCCATTGATTCATTTCAACACCACGAAAACACTACTAACAGTAAACTATCTACATGTCTGCTGGTGAGTAGGTACAATAAGTTTTTGTGTCTTTGACTCCAATATAAGCTTAATTCCTCTTTCTCTCTCTTCAGTTAATATTAAGAAAACTTCAAGATCAGTGAATATATTTCACATCTGAAAATACGAAATAATTGTGTAACATCTGAAAACAAAAGTCTGAAGAGATCAGTGAATATATTTCACATCAGCAGAGACTTTATTTGTGTAAACACGAAACCCTTTTTTTTCTTCGTCTTCTTTTTTTTTAAGAGGTCCTCACCTCATCACTTCAAGACCTTCAGCCTCACCTTTTTATTATAAAGAAAAAAAAACTATATTTTTTTTAAAATTGTTTTTGTTTTTCTCCTCTTGCTTTGATTTCCTCATAATTATTATAAGTCCCTTTTCTTGATATGAAATTGTGATAAATAACTGTACAATTCAAGAAAAAAAAAGGATATGCAGGAGCAAGGGATGAGCATGATTAGGGGTGGGAAAAAATATCGAAATACCGCATATACCGTACCGAAAAATAATGAAAATACCGTATTTTCGGTATATCGTGATATTCGGTACGGTACGTTATTAATACCGAAATACTACGGTACGGTATCGGTATGAGAATAAAAAAAATTCGGTAATTCGGTATATACCGAAATACCGAATAAATTATTAATATTATATATACCAAAATACCGAAATATCGGTATTCGGCGAAAGAAAATCGGTAATATATCGGTATTCGGTATAAAATTTTTGTAATGTTTGTTGTTGTTGCATTCGGTATGAACGGTATAATACCTATACCGTTGGCATACCGGTATATCGGTACGGTACGGTATGTGTCGTGTAATTTATCGAAAATTCGGTATACCGACATTCGATATACTGACATATCCGGTACGGTATCGATATGAAATTTTAGGTATATGTTCGGTACGATATCGGTATCGGTATAACCAAAAATTTTCGGTATACCGTACCGACCCACCCCTAAGCATGATGGGGCCAGGTGGAGGAATAAATGATGTGTCCATGGCGGTTCCCGACGAGCTGAACCAGTAGCTGAAGGCGAAAATCGTCACATACCCCCTCTACGAGCAGCTGCTGTCAGCACACGTGGCATGCCTACGTGTGGCCACGCCTATTGATCAGTTGCCCCTTTATTTACTTGTTTCTGAGTCATGAGATATTTGTTGTTAATAGGAGACTGGAAGGAACAAACCTTGAGGGACCAATTCCAAGCAACTTTTGTGCTTTAACCAAACTGGAGGAGTTGTAAGTATTTTCATTACCTTATCATCAATCATTCTATGAATATCTCGCCAATATTGCATTTCCCTTTTTATTTATTTATTTATTTAAATTTTAATTACGAGAATCGGTGATCTTGGTGGAATTGTTGATAGTTCGCTGGATTTCGTGGAGAATATGACTAGTCTCTCCACATTGTAAGTGTTCTTGAATCGCATTAGATCTTTTTAAACGATACATTTCATTTATTATATTTGACTTGGATGGACAGATCCTTGAGAAACTGTCGCATTGGTGGCCAAATTCAAGAAAAACTAAGCTCTCTCCTTAAACTGGAAACAGTTAATTAATTCACTCCGCTTTTGTCTTAAGTTTATTTAGACTGGAATGGTTTCATCATTTTATGGACTTGAGCTTTAACAAAGTGGTCAAATCCCAGCTTCATTCACAAACTTTTCTTCATTACAATTCCTGTAAGTGAGCCATTGCTTCTTTGTATGAATAAAACGAGTAAATTTCAGTAAACCCCCTGAATCATGAGATTTTCCGCATTCAATGCATCTGCACATTGGTCTTTGGTTTTAGATTATTGGAAGTTATAGCCTCAGTGGCGAGCTTAATCTACCTTCTGAACCAGAAAACAACATGCTGACCTGGACCCCGAAACTCATTCAATGTTGAAAAAATGATGGTAATTTACTTTTTAAGCCATTTATTCTGTAAAATGTTTGTTCTTTAATGTGTATATTAATAACATTCAATTGTTTCCTAGAATTATTTCTGCAGTTTGACCAACGGTAGAAACAAATGGGCCTTCCGACAAGTGATGAGATGTAGAAACAGGAGATAATGAAGAAATATGGCTGAGGTGAATGCTAGTGATCATTTTTGTCTACCCACTCTAATTGTAATTTCAAACTATTTTTGGATAACTTGAATGGTAGCAAAATAGGTACTCATTGTCTTTTGGTGATTTCTATTTTAACACTTGTTGATCTCGTGTATTTCGCGACTTGTGTTGTTTGTATTGACATCTTTTGGTGAGTGTATTATTGCGATTAATGGATGATTTTGAGATTATTTAAATAACAGGTGTTTTGTGAAAAAATTGTGATTTAAATAGGTATTTAAAATTGTGATTTATGAGGGATGAACAAATTTGAAAAAAAACCTGGAATTCTAAAACTGTCAAATCTAGAACGTCTTTCTTAAAGGCGTTCTAGAAAATGTATATTATAGAATATCTTTTTCGGAAAGACGTTCTGAAAAATGTATATTCTAGAACGTCTTTTTCGTAAATACGTTCTTGAAAGTTTATTTTCTAGAACGTCTTTCTCAAAGGCGTTCTAGAAAATGTATATTCTAGAACGTCTTTTTCGAAAAGAGGTTTTGGAAAATGTATATTCTAGAACGTCTTTTTCGTGAAGACGTTCTAGAAAGTTTATTTTCTAGAACGTCTTTCTCAAAGGCTTTCTAGAAAATGTATATTCTAGAACGTCCTTTTCGAAAAGACATTCTAGAAAATGTATATTCTAGAACGTCTCTTTTGTAAAGGCGTTCTAGAAAACTTATATTCTAAAACGTCTTTTTTGTAACCGTTTTAGAATGTTATTTTCTATAACAGATTAATCGGGAAAAATTATTTTCTAGAACGGGTAAATTATTTTTCTAGAACGTCTCAAATAACCGTTCTAGAATATCGGATATTCTAGAACGCCTCATAAAGCTGTTCTGGAAAATCAGATATTCTAGAACAGCTCTAGTCAGAACGCGTGGGCAGGGCGTTCTAGAATAACTGAAACAGGGCGCTCTAGAAAACTGTTTCTGCACTAGTGTTTAAAATATTTTAGTGAATTGTAATACAAAAAAAATCACTATTCAACATTTACTTTAAGTCACAACATAAACATTATAACTAATTTAAAATTAAACCATAACATAAACACTACAAACCAATTAATAGAAACCATAATATTTTTTTTAAAATAGCGAGGCCTCATTAAAAAACCTACCTATGTGGAAAAATACCTTGGTAGGAAAAAGAGCACCCAAATATACTGCAAATTTTAAATCACAATGTAAATATTACAAATTTTCTCAATCGCTTCCATGTAGTTGCCACAAATATTCTACAAGATCATATTGTAGTTGATTGTGTGCATGTCGATCACGAATAGAATAATGTGTTTGGACAAAATTTTGAAATTAAGTCGTGTGCTCACGTGAGATTATTGAAGTTGAACTATCATCGACACCATCATAATTGAAGTCTAAATTAGGAACATCTCGTTCGTCTTCTATAATCATGTTATGCATTATAATGCATGCTTTCATAATATAATTTAGTGTTTCAACATCCCAAAACCGTGCAGGTCCACGAATAATAGAAAAATGAGTTTTGAGCACTCTAAATGCATGTTCCACATCTTTTCGTGCCGACTCTTGAGCTACAGAAAAACTCTTTCTTTTGTTGCCTTGGGGAGATGGTATGGTTTTGAAAAATATTGACCAAGTCGAATAAATACCATCCTCAAGGTAATACCCCATTGTGTAGTCATGGTCATTAATTGAATAATTGACTTTCAGATCTCGTCACCTAGATAATTCAGTAACAAGTGATGACCGCTCCAAAACATTTATATCGTTAAGAGTATCAGGTAAGCCAAAAAATGTATGCCATATCCAAAGATCATATGAAGCAATAGCTTCTAAAATTATTGTTTGTTCATGAACATGGCCATTATACATACCTTTCCATGCAGTTGGGCAATTCCTCCATTTCCAATGCATGCAATCAATGCTTCCTAGCATTCCAGGGAAACCTCTCCAATCTCCCACTTCAAGTAACCTAGCAATATCATTCTCATTTGGAGATCTCAAATACTCATCAAAAATATTTCAACAACCGCATTCACGAATTTTCTTAAAGTCTCGATAGCCGTACTTTCCCATATTCTAAGATATTCGTCAAGTGAATCTGAAATTGCTCCATCACTACAACAAAACTATCAAATTCCAACGGAAAATATTCGTTGGAATCTAATACAAATTTCCGTTGGAATGCCTAATTCCAATAAAACTTCCAACGGCCATTAGAATTTAGGTTGGAGTTTATTCTAAAGATTGAAAATTCCAACGGAAATTAACCAATTGAACTTCCATTAGAATCTATTTTCTGTAGGAATACCATTGGAGTTTGGTGATTCCAACGGCAAGTTTTCCAACGATAAATTATATTCCATTGGAAACTTTGTTCATTCCAACGGAGATTTGTATTGAATTCCAACGGATATTTTCCGTTGGAATTTGACAGTTTTGTTGTAGTGCATATGCAAGCATCCTTAATGCAGTCTTGACCTTTTGCAAAGAAGACAGCCCCAATTGTCCAGCAGCGTTATGTTTTTGGACAAAATATGGGTCATGGACCTCTACCGCAGATAGAATATGATAATACAAAGAACGGTTCATATGGAACCTTCTTCGAAAAACATTTGCAGGGAAAACAGGATTTTTGGCAAAGTAGCCACGATAGAGTTTCTCATGACCTTCGACCCTATTCCTATAAACAACGGCATGACCAGGTACTGAATCTCTACGTATACTATTTTGTATCATCCGCTTTTGTATGTGATAAGCAGCTGCTTGGTGAAAAACAAATGAACTCATCATCGGACTCTGAATCACTAGAATTTGAGGGTGTTTTATTTTCCGAATCAGAATCCATATTTTGAAACACTTAAAGAACTCGAGAGAATTTTATGAAGAAGAGAAAGAAGTAAAGCTTGTGAGCTTGAGAAGATTTTGTTATGATGAAAAATAAGCTTTAATATTCATGGCAATTTATAGTCCAACCTTCACATGACAATAAGATTTGATGGTACATAAAGTTGTTGGATGGTCATGTTGATTCAACATAAAAATATAAAGTTGAAGTGAATCTTTCTGACAATGCGTAAGAAAAATTGACAAGGAAAGACCTTTCAAAATAAAGCTTGTACTTCTGAAAAAGACTATTGTACACAAGAAAATGCCAACAACAAAAAAATCATTTGATTAGACAATACATAAAATAATTTTTTTATTAGAATATGCATACTAAGATAAATATAAATTGATAAAAAAAAATCTTTATATAAAAAAACATATACATAAAATAATTTAAAAACACAAGAATGAATTATTAAAGCACTATATTATTATTATTATTATTATTATTATTATTATTATTATTATTATTATCATCATCATCATCATCATCACCATCATCATCATCATTATCATTTGTTATTATTATAATAAATAACATAAGTTGAATAAATCAAACTTAAAGTAAATAAAAAAAGTATTTAACTTGATATAAATATATGATAAAGAGTTTATTAATAGGGAGTCTGTTGGAGTAAAATTAGAATAAGGAGTCCCTAAAATAGGGAGCTGACATAAGTAGGGAGTCTAATAAAGTAAAGTGGGATAGAGAGTCCCAAATAATAGAGATAATTAGTTTAGGGAGTTTGATAGACAGTCTGTTGGATTTAGTCTAATATCCTCCATCATACATATGAATATCTCGTACCCTGTCTACGTCGCTTATCTTATTGCTTACATATTAATATTGACTCATCAAATTCATCTTGATTCAATATTTGCAAACAAATATAAAGCGTTGATCAAGTTCTTACATAAAACTAAAACAAGATATAACAAATATTAACTAATGAAATACTTTAATATCATAAAAATCGAGCATTAATCTATTCCCATGATCAAAGTCAAAGATATTAGCTCGACATGGTTATAGAAAAACTAAAGATATCTTGCAGAACACATAAACAAACTTACTCTAAAATGAAAGAGAGAGTGGAAATGACTCGTGGAGAACTCCATTTTGTCATCTCGTGATTGGAAGGATCTCAATCCACCATCCTTGGACTCCCAATCTCCTTCAATATGACATATTATATGTTCTAAATAGGTGTAAAGATGTTTTTAACATCCAGGGGGTATAGTATTTATAGATATCCAAAAATACCTACACACGTAAACTTAAAAATTAGTTTCTATCCGCTTACCCGACTTGCAAGTCGCGTGTCAAGTCGGGTGCAGTTTTAGTATTCTATAATTTGATCTGCACCGACTTGTAAGTCGGGTGGCATTACAGTGCGTTACACAAGTTGTGCATCGACATGTAACTGGGATGGCAACTCGAGTGTGCCTTCTACTCCATTGTTTGCCCTTGAAATGGGTGAATTAAATTTAAGTATTTTGTAAGTTGTATCTCTATCTCTTAACTTTTTGTGGCTACTTGAATCACCTCGACCGAACTCTATATGAGAGATCTATCGCTCAAATCCGAAACATCTACAACATATCTTCTTCAAAATTTCATAGTTTTACTACCGTATCTTTCATTTTTGACTTCTACTCGTCTTTTTTTATTCCCCATGCATCAATTGGTTGTCTAACCCAGGGTTGTTAATGCTTGTATTTCAAAAAGGCTTGAAAACCTACATTTATCTATAAAAAACAAAAAAAAAACACCAAAAGCGTTATATTTTCCAATAATTAAGAAAAACAAGAAAAATCACATGAAGAGTGCACGTGTGGCCCGTAAAATGCTATCAAATATAACTTAAAAACACGTAATTTTACTTGCGAACAATGAATGAGTTCAATAACACAAATTCATCTAGAATAATCAATTTAATGCGAAATATATACATAAAATAATACGATTTAAGTTTCAAAATGAAAAACGTAATTGATGCATAATTTATAGAGCCATAATTAATTTATTTTCAAAACAATTAATATGTATGAAAACAGTGAATTTAGAGATTTGAGGATGTTGATTATCTTATTTCGTCGGATCTTTATCGTGTTTTTCTATCAATTCTACTTAGATTTTCTTCTCTAATCACCTTCACCGTTTTCATTTCCACAATTTTCTTTCTAAACTTCAGAATTAGATCCACCATTTTGTTTGATTGCTTCGTCGTTGTAATTCAACTTAATCTTTCTAGTCTCTACGAGATTGTATTGTGATTTTCAGATTGTAATTTTAGTCTTCGAATTGATTTGTGAATTTTCAAAGTTTGTGACTTCCAATTGTCGGTGAAATATGGGTTTGAATTGTTGGGAAAATTAATGTTAAATTTTATTTGATTTGGCTTTCAATTTGTCTTTTAACAGGACAATCAATTGGAATATTTGGAGCAAACCCAAAATTATAGATCAAATGAATATGGGCCGGGTCCAAATGGGCCAAAACGTTCATCTGCTCTAGTTCGGCATCTTCACTGAGAAAAAACAACGCGCACTACTAGGGCATCCGCGCCTCTCTTGAGAAAACTTGTATATTTTGATCCGTCAGATTAAACTTAATCCAACGGCCCAACAGAAACCCTAATCACACTCTCTCTTCTTCAGCTTCATTTATAAAAGTTATATTTCCGCCTCTCGCTCTTGATTCTTAGTCTCCGAATTTACACTCTCTCTGTCACAAGAATCGCGTAAGAGAGTTTCAAGGTCACTCTCTCTCTGTCTCTCCACCTCCCGGTATGTTTCAGCGTGTATCGATGAATACGGATATTACTGTATTTTGTGATTCTAGTTTGTGCGTTGTGAAATGTTTGTAAGCACATGTAAGGTATATGATTTATCAATGGATTTTTTCTCAAACCTTTCGTTGAATGATAGATTTGTTTTGGCCGATTATCCTTTTGGTGGTGGATTGTATTTTGTGGCTCCATACTTCATTGAATCACTTCATTGTTCAATTTGTTTGCCTTTCGATGTATTATGAGGCATATGCGTTCTGGATCTGAGTTTCTTAAGAATATCATATGCAAGATTATTATATGCAAATTGATCGATAAACAACTTTCCACTGTTATATTTTATTTGTTTAGAATTATTTTTAGCATAATACTGGTATTGCTTTTGCGATTTAGATGGAGATATTAATTTTCTGTTGCATGGTTTTTTTATTTTCTTTATCCTGGATTTTGCTTTCTTGTCTTGTCTCATAATAAACTGAAGCTAATATGCAGGTTTATATTTGAACTTTTATACTTAAATTGTTCAGGATATTATTGCCTTCGCTATGCTTGGGTTTAATGTTTGCTCCCACAATTTTGGTAGTCTTATGCTGTCAATTTTGTTGTCGCAGTATTCTTTTTCAAGTTCAACATGGGTAAAGAGAAGTTTCACATCAACATTGTGGTCATTGGCCATGTCGACTCTGGGAAGTCAACCACCACTGGTCACTTGATCTACAAGTTGGGAGGTATTGACAAGCGTGTGATCGAGAGGTTTGAGAAGGAGGCTGCTGAGATGAACAAGAGGTCATTCAAGTATGCCTGGGTGCTCGACAAGCTCAAGGCTGAGCGTGAGCGTGGTATCACCATTGATATTGCCCTGTGGAAGTTTGAGACCACCAAGTACTACTGCACTGTCATTGATGCTCCTGGTCACCGTGACTTTATCAAGAACATGATTACTGGTACCTCTCAGGCTGACTGTGCTGTCCTCATCATTGACTCCACCACTGGTGGTTTTGAAGCTGGTATTTCCAAGGACGGTCAGACCCGTGAGCATGCACTTCTTGCTTTCACTCTTGGTGTCAAGCAAATGATCTGCTGTTGTAACAAGGTAATAAATATATTACTTGTGTTTTATTCTTCATATATTGTTATATCATATATAGTGGCTTGTTGTTTGTCCTTGTATAATAGTTATCTGATGTAAATATATCAATGGTATTCATTCTACAGATGGACGCCACCACACCCAAATACTCGAAATCTAGGTTTGATGAAATTGTGAAGGAAGTGGCTTCCTACCTGAAGAAGGTTGGATACAACCCTGACAAAATCCACTTTGTCCCCATTTCTGGTTTTGAGGGAGACAACATGATTGAGAGATCCACCAACCTCGACTGGTACAAGGGCCCAACTCTCTTGGAAGCTCTTGACATGATCTCAGAGCCCAAGAGGCCATCAGACAAGCCCCTCCGTCTCCCACTTCAGGATGTTTACAAGATTGGTGGTATTGGAACTGTGCCTGTTGGTCGTGTGGAGACTGGCATTATCAAGCCCGGTATGCTTGTCACCTTCGGCCCTACTGGTTTGACCACTGAGGTCAAGTCGGTTGAGATGCATCACGAGTCCATGCCAGAGGCTCTTCCTGGTGACAACGTTGGTTTCAACGTCAAGAATGTTGCTGTGAAGGATCTCAAGCGTGGGTTTGTTGCCTCAAACTCCAAGGATGACCCTGCTAAGGAGGCTGCGAACTTCACCTCACAGGTTATCATCATGAACCACCCTGGCCAGATTGGACAAGGATACGCCCCAGTGCTCGATTGCCACACCTCCCACATTGCTGTCAAGTTTGCTGAGCTTGTGACCAAGATTGACAGGCGATCTGGCAAGGAGCTTGAGAAGGAGCCCAAGTTCTTGAAGAATGGTGATGCTGGTTATGTTAAGATGATTCCAACCAAGCCCATGGTTGTGGAGACGTTTGCCGAGTACCCACCTCTTGGACGTTTTGCCGTGCGTGACATGAGGCAGACTGTTGCTGTTGGTGTCATTAAGAGCGTGGAGAAGAAGGACCCATCAGGTGCTAAGGTGACCAAGGCCGCAGCCAAGAAGGGTGCCGGCAAGTGAATGGTGCAGGTTCTGATATCTTGTTCTGGTGCCAGGGGACTTTATCTTAATGAAATTTGTCATGAGAACATAATTACTGCTTTATTAGTTTGTTTGTTTTTCTTCTACCATTTTCTGCTATGTGTGTTGGGTGCCCGATCACAGCATTGGGTGCTTGATAGGCGGTGGCAGAGTTGACAGTGTTAGACTTCTGTTGAGTTTTGATTGTGTCTGCGTGTTCTGTGTTTTTAGGTGCCCCATTTTTTGCTATGGCGGCTCTGGAGTTTTGTGGTGTTTTCTTCTAGTAACATCTATGATTTATGCTGAAGTTTATTATTATGATTTGGTTATATCTGTAGCGTTTTTACTTGGGCACTTTTTATCATGTTTTCTTTCACCTTCAGAAGTGCTTAACAAACTACTTTAACCTTTTTTAGTCAAATTATACAATCTTGAAGATATGTTATACTGTTTGGTTCAAAAAATTGATGTCATTAAAATGTAGGCTCCTGTGATTTTTGTATTTATATTTTGTTTTAATTTAAATATTTTATGTCTATATAGAAAGAACCTTGTTTGTTTGTTTATATAGTAAGAATCCTTGTTTGTTATAGAATTCTACAAATATTTTGTTTTAATTTAAATGTATTATGTCTATATAGAAAGAACCTTGTTTGTTTATATAGTAAGAATCTTGTTTGTTATAAAATTCTACAATTTTATGTTTGTCATGTAATTTTAAATAATTATTTTAATGTAAATTTCAAATCAAGTCTCAAACATAGATGGTAATCTATTATAATATTGAATGATGTTGTAATACGGTTAGGGCTCCATTATGGAGCCCAATAAATGACATGACATTCATCTGAGCTCTTAATCATTTTTTTTTATTTTTCCTTTTTTTTTTATGAATGCACGGTGGTGAATGCCATGTGTTATATGGAGCCATATCTGATTCTATAGAAAAATTCTGTTGCAATATGATTGAATATAGTAGTATTATTTAATTGTAAAAAAATATTGGTCGAGTATTCGATGTTTGAATTTTATAACAAATGAATGTTCAGATAACTTGGGTTCGCGCTATTCTGAACCTTAGTGTAAACATGCCCATTGTCATTCTAAATGGACCGATGGACCGAATGTTGAGTCCGGATGCATTGGCTTTTTCTAGTTTTCTTTGCCAAATATGTAGGATTTAGAGAATCGGTCGTTGATTAGTTTGTTTTCGTGCAAGTGGTTAGTTGATTGAGATTTATTGCATTTTCATATTGTTTATGCAAATATTAGTCGAAGGAGATTTATTGCCTTGTCAGCAGAGTTAGGGTCTTTAAGTAATATTTTATTCAATTCATTAATTTTTCTCATTTTCTATTATCTTCTTGTAAATTGCTCTTTTAGTTGTGGAGACGATTTTGAATTTAAAAACCAAAATGAAAATAACTGATTTTGTGTGTTTAGCAGTCCATGACTCTTGTTTTAGATTTATTGTTTTGGAGTTTATTTTCTTTATTTTTGTTTTCGTGTTATAAATACAACAATCACTTCTCATTAGCCTTCCTTCAAAAATACGACTTGGAAAGAACTCGCAATAATACAATCAACTCCGTCCTATTGCGAACATATCTCAAATTTTTATTTAATAGTGCACATTGTTTCTCGATCATTTCACACATGGTTGCTTGATTAAACTTGTTGAGTGTTAGAAGAGTTGATAGTTGATTCATCATGATTAACTCGTTTACGCTGTTTGGTAAATATGGGGGCAAACGAACGAAGCTCGAGAACTATATTCGAAATCGAATCTGAAAAGTATTCCTAATTCGATTTTCATCTCGGTTTTGATCATTGTATAAACATGAGATAAATCTGAAATTGAGTATATGACATAGTGCCAGAGATATGACCCGCATGAGCTACATTCTTAGACGTTTGAAATTAATCAGGTTCGTCAACCCAAGAGGTACAAACTCCGAAATTTAAAAAGTCCAACAGAAAATTACATAAATTTGAATCGGGTCATACCATCAAAATTATAGGGGAAATTACAAAAAAGTATCTTTGTTTTTTGCCAATGGACAACACTCCTCAATATTACTCCACATGTTGTTGTTTCACTTCCCCTACTTATTTATTTATTTTTCCTGCTTACGTTTCGTTTCTTTTTCTCTCTCCTATTCCCACGTAAAACAAAAGTCTTTTTATTTTTATTTTTCTTGTGTGAGTTTCTTTTATTTTTTTCTCTCTTATTCACACATAAAACAAAAGTCTTTTATTTATTTATTTTTCTTGCGTAAGTTTTTTTTTTGTTTTTTCTCTCTCTCTCTCATGTAAATCAAAAGTATCACATAAATTTAATAAAATATAATAAATAAAGAGAAAAATATTTTTTACCTCCTGAACTATGACCATTTTGACACTTTGCCTCCTAAACTTTTTTTTCATGCAAATTACCTCCTGAATTGTGCGAATTTTGCACTTAGCCTCCTGAACTCCAATTTTTGGTGGAAATTCTATCCGGATCTCACTCGTGTGACATGCATGCTAACATATAAGGGGTAAATTGACTTTCCATCTCCTACTCATGACTCCCGCTCAAAATAATGGCACGTGAGTACTACATAGGTTCTAAATCCTACGTATATACATATATTAATGTGAACATTATCTTAACAGGTCACACGAGTGCTCACGTGCTATTGTTTTGAGCAGGAGTCATGAGGAGGGGATGAAAAGTCAATTTTACACCTTATATGTTAGCGTGCATGTCACACGAGTGAGATGCGGCTAGAATTTCCACAAAAAATGAGAGTTCAGGAGGTTAAGTGCAAAATTCGGACAGTTTAGGAGGTACATTGCACGAAAAAAAAGTTTAGGAGGCAAAGTGTCAAAATGGTCATAGTTCAGGAGGTAAAAAATATTTTTCTCATAAATAAATCTCAAAATACTTTTAAACCGGAAAAAATGTAAAAAAGTTTGATTAACTGCTAAATAATTATTTCAAAAACGAGAAAAGGAAAAAAAAATGAATGTTATAAAATAAAGAAAACTACTAAATAGAATTCTTACTCTTGTAAATTTGAAATTTAAAATAATTAATATCATATAATTTCTAGAAAACATACAATTATTTTAAATAAATATAATTTTATTGATAAATTCTAAATATAAATTATAATATTTTATATTTTGATTTTATAAAATTGTATGAATAAAATTAATCTTATAACAAATTTGAGGAAAAAAAACTAAAGAAAAATCAGAATACAATAAAACAAAATGTAAAACTCATAATATAATTCAAATAAACTTTAAAAACTTATATTTAAATTATAAATAAGCATTAAATAAATCTAAAAAAATAAATCAAAATAAAATAAAAAATAATTAAAACTATAACCCAATCATACTAATTGTATTGAACTCTAGCCTATTTGTTGGTTAATCGTAACTTTTATTGACACGTGTCGAAGTCTCATTGCTCCGCTTCTGACGCATCGGCTTCTAAAGCATCCCGAATCTACAAGATTTCTTGGTTCGGACAACCTGGAGGTCCTGTGATTTTTTAATTATTAAAAATATTGATGTGACATTTTTTAAAATATAAATGAATTAACTATAATTATGATCAAAGTACAAAATAAACAATACTTGAAAAACAAATATTCAGATAGTAAATACTATTTGAGTCATTGAACACGCGACAATCCTTTAGTGATTACTTGTCCGTAGCCAGTTAGAATAAATTACTTTTTGTAGAAGTACTCTAATTTTGAATTACATTTATTGATGAGGTCTTCTACATAAGATTAAATAATAATAATAATAATAATAATAATAATAATAATAATAATAATAATAATAATAAGCACATTAATTAAGTAGATTATGCGTTAGCTCACTTCATTATTTTTCTTTTACTTAAATCCATTAAGTTACGAGTCTGACTATCTTATAACACACAATGGAATATTTTTTATAGATATGTCATAAATAAATGTAATAAAGTCATAATAATAATAAGAATAAGAATAAGAATTTATTCATGAAATATAAATTTTGATCCCTTTTTATCTCGATTTCACATTTTTTTTTAAATTTTCAGTTATTAACTTTCACATAATTCTAGAACCCAAAATATTAAAGTTTTTATATAATATTTTCACTTATTTTATAATTATCATATTTTAGCATGTTGTGCAAGATTTCTCATTTTTATTTGTATTGGTCAAAAATTTTTGATAAATTTATTCTGTTAGAAAAATTACTATATTTTTATGTGTGTTTTGTATAAGAATTATGTATTGCAAGTATTAAACAAAGTCTACCTTTTGGTCTAGTGGTTGTAATATCTTTACCTAACTTAGGTTAGGTGTTCAAATCTCCCTTATACATTCATTTAACTTGATTTATGATTTTTTAACTTATATTATCACTCAATATATCTTAATAAAAAATTCAAAATTATTAAATAATTATGCAAATTTAAATAATTTTTCTAATTTAAATTTTTGATATTTATTTAGTATTATATTATATCATTTAATATTTTTTTCTACAAAAGTCCTCCATTAGTTTCGTAGCCTAACAACTTTTTGGGGAATATTTATTTTATTATTTTATTTGGTAGTATTTTTATTATGATATTTTTATTTTTTGTCTTATTCATGGAATAATTATTTACTAGGTAATCACGCATTATTATATTTATATAGAATAATAATATTATAGAATGTTTATTTATTTATTTATTCATATTTATTTAACTTAATTTATAAATTAAGGACTTAAATTATTATTCTATAATATTCTTAATTTCTTTTATTTTTTAAACTGATTAAATAATTATATTTTCTAAACAATAGTTTATTATACAATTTTTATGATTTTAAATTTTAAGATTTATCTAATATTATATTCTAACATTTTATAACCAAATAAAAATCAATAATATTATAAATTAAATAAAAAAAATCATAGAAGAAATTAAATTATATAATAAATTCTAAAATGGATACTAGGAAATTATTAGATAAATCTAAGAAATAATATACATCATAAAATATTTTAAAACCACACAAAGATATATCTCGATTAGGTTATATACATCACTCAACTAATGACTATTATTTTTTTTAATTTAATTAAAATATTTTATATACTCTACTATTTTTCAATTTTTTGATTGTTTAGTTTCTCATTTTAAGTCTAAAATATATAAATAACTTTCTAGATTTAGTTTTTATATATTTGAATGATTTAATTTATAATAAGTAGTGATTCATACAATAATTTTCAATATTTCTTTTTTTATTTTTTTAAATAAGTATTTAGAATTTAGCTATAGTTAAATTATAGTTTTGTTTAATTTCAATATATTTGCAGATACTATTGAAAATGTATAAATTCAAAAATAAAATATATAAATTTATAATTTAATATAGAGTATATAATTAATAGATTTGGAGATTAAATAAGTACTTTTAATTCATGAAAAATACAAAATAGTATAAGACAAAAAGAAAGAAATTATCATGGGTAACAACCAGTGTTTTAAAACGCGTTTTAATCTCAACATCATGTATCGTAAATAGCGTGTATATTACGTGAGCTATTTGAATACGTTACTTTAATATTTAAAATAATTACATATTCTTTGTGAGTTATTTTTAATATAAATATAATTATTTTTTTCTAAAAATATGACTTAATATATAATCTCAACAAACAAAGTATAAGGTCCAACACGTATCAAACAAAAAATTACAATTCATAAAATAACAAATAAAAAAGAAATATATGAGAGTGTATAATAAGATTTTAAAGTATTGCAATAATAGCTGGGAACATGTTCAAATTGATCAGCATCATCATCAAATAATTATATTTAATATGAAAATATTGGTCAATTATTGGCAAAATAATTATTTCACACGGTTAAATTTTTCAGAGATAACACTGATATCATATCATCAATTTTACGTATGCACACGAAAAATTAGGATAGAATACAACAAATAAAATAGAAATTTATGATAGTTTATAATTTTAAAATATACCATATCATCAATTTTGCGTAAGCACACTAAAAATTAGGATGATAAAATACAATAGAATACAATAAATAAAATAAAAATTTATGATAGTTTATAATTTTAAAACTTTGTAAGAATATGTAGGAACATGTAGTCAAATTGATTACACTGTCTATAATGTACATCAAATAATATAAATTAAAAAAAAATTGGTATCAAAAAAATTAGTAAAAATACACTATTATATATATATATATATATATAATATATATATATATATGATAAGTCCAAAAAGTTGAACCACCAAATAAAGGGGGTACTAACCTCAAAAGAGATCAGCGACCTGACACTGCTTCCAAATACGTCACAGCGAACTTCAAAGCCTTCAATTATCCTCCAAGCGACCTCGCCAATCCTGCAAAATAACGCCTCGAACGAGCCGGATTTCGAGCCCGTTAAGACCCTCCGACGCTTAAGTTCATAAGCGAAAAACACTCAACACTTCTCTTCTCAACAATAATGCAATATAATGATATCGACTTGATAAATAATGAGAGGTATGCACCCCTTTTATAGATACAAGAGAAGTCCTTCCCAAACAAGGGTTACCTTCTCCTACCACAATTCTATAAATACCACAACTGTCTTAGAATTAGGATTCCTCCAATATGCTAAGTTCCCATAAACAATAAACCTCTCATTAAATTAATAGAATAGGCCTGGGCCCATTATTCTTTCCATACAATCCACCGAAACCTCATAAAACACTCACACTAAGCCCGCAGGCTTGATATTCACAAGGCCCATAACCGAGTTCAAGTACACAACTCAAACCACAAGAGGTCACGACCTTATATGAGAACTCATCCTCATGCTCCAGGTCGCTACTCCACAAACCAGCTCGCTTACTCTTCCACTGAAACCACTCAGCTCGCTCACCTCCCAGAGGAACACTCTCTCCAGGAAATGAGGTCGCTTACCACAAATAACCTCATATATCAACGTATAGACATTTTGGTACGCATCAATATATATATATATATATGTGTGTGTGTGTGTGTGTGTGTGTGTGTGTGTGTGTGAAAACACCGGTCAATTACATAATATAAATCAAATACAAAATTATTTCAACACAAAGTTAAATTTTTTTAAAAGAAAACACCGATGCCATATCATCAATTTTGTGTAGGCACATAAATCAAAAAATCGTTGTTACAAAATTATTTCAACACAAAGTTAAATTTTTTTTAAAGAAAACACCGGTGTCATATCATCAATAGACACACGAAGAAATAGTGTAGAAACATTTATGCCATCACATCAATGTAATATACATGGCACAAATAATAATAATAATAATAATAATATAAAGTATAAAATAAAGTTTATAATGATTTTATAAATATATATTCAATAAATTTAAAAATTAAAAAGTCATCAAAAAAAATCATACAAAATAAATCTGAAAGTTTTTTAAAATTAGTGACAGAATATTTAAAACTTTTAAATAATTATTAAGAATATATAAAACAAAAAAATAATATTATAAAATGACATAATACGAGTAATATATAAAAAATTATAATTATTTTGAAAATACTATGAAATCTTATAATTTAAAAGCACTTTGAAATTTTATTAATAATACTTTATAAAAATTTTGTTATGTTTTTTTATTATTAATATATCTAGTTATTCATGATTAAATAGTTAATTTTACATTCATTTAACTTACTTTATAATTCTTAACGACTTATATTATTATTTGTAATAATTTTAGACTTTTTTACTTTTGATATTTATTAAATAAAAATATAAATTTATACAATAGTTTATTAATAATATGTCTTCTTTCAATTTTTGAGCTATAATTAGTATTACATTATAATATTTTATAATTTATTACACAAGTTCTCACTTAATTTTGTGACCCGACATCTAATTTTTTAATACTTTTTTTATTTTTGTTTATTTAGTAGTTAATAACACATTATTTATATTTTTGTAGAATAATAGTATTATAGAATATTTATTCATTTATTTTCTATTTGATAAATCTAAAAAATGAAAAAGAAAGTATTAAAATCAATAATATTTTAGAATAAAATATAAAATTTAAATGATACTTTGTTATATATTTTCTGATTTGACTATTAAAAGATCATAAAAAATACCAATAATATAAAGCAAATTTGAATCTTATAAATTATTTATTTATTTATTTATTCATATTTATTTAACTTAGTTTATAAATTGAGAACTCTAATTATTATTCTATATATTCTTAAGTTTCTTTTATTTTTAAAATTAATTAAATAATTATATTATTTGAAAAATAGTTTATTATACAATTTTTATGACTTTAAGTTTTTAGATTTATCTAATATTATATTATAACATTTTAATAAAAAGCAATAGTATTATGAATTAAATAGAAGATTCATAGAAGAAGTTAAACTAGCTAATAAATACTAAAATTAAATTCTAGGAAATGACTAAATAAATCTAAGAAACAAATATATATATCATAAAATATTTTCAAAAACCACACAAAGCTATACCACTCGATTAGGTTATATACATCGCTCAACTAAGGATCTTCTTTTTTTTGATTTTTTTTAAAATATTTATATATTTTACCATTTTACAGATTTAGGAAACAATTAATTCAAAATTAATTTTAATTAAATATAATCTTATTGATTTCAGTTTCTTTGATTTTTTACTTTTTCATTTCCAGTTTTAAATATATAAGTAACTTTCTAGAATATATTTAAATAATTTAATTTATAATAATTAGCGATTTATATAATAATTTTTAATATAATTTTTAAATTTTTTAAAAATAAGTATTTAGAATTCAGTTATAATTAAATTATATTTTTATTTACTTTTAAGATATTTGCATGTACTATTGAAAATGCATAATTAAGAAATAAAATATATAAATTTATAATTAAATTTAGAATAGCCAGTTAATAAATTTGAAGATTAAAGAAGTATTTTCAGTTCATGAAAAATACAAAACAATAAGTTTTTTTGAATATTATATTAAATCATGGAAAATATATTAATTTCTTTAAGGAATTATTTAAAATTAACAACAAGAAATTAATATAATACTAAAAGAAATTATAAAATCACATAAGTAAAATATATCATAATTATATCAAAGTTAATCATAATTTAATTTTTTGTATCTACTTTAAAGTTATTTTGAAATTTAGTTTATAATATTTAATAAAATATAAGTCATGTTTTTATTTTTAAACATATTAATTATTCATGATTAAATATTTATTTAACCTAACTTATAAAATTTAAATGAGTTATATTATTATTTTATATTAACTTTATTTTATTGTTTTCAATTTTATTAAATAATTATATAAAATTTATAAATATTGTTTTATATATTCTTTATGAATTCAAGTTTTGAATTTTGTTTAGTATTATATTATAACTTTTATAATTTGATTTTTATTTATTTATTTATTTTGCATATTATAATTTATTAAATAGTTATTTAAAGTCTTTTTATATATTTATAAATATTATGTAGTAGTTTTCATTTATATAAGAGTAAGAGCTATGATGCACACCCCGAGGGCGAGTCAGACACTCCGTGGATGCGAACACGCTTCCGACACGTGTCGGACGCGTATCCTATTTTTTCTTTTCTTTTTGAATTTTTGACAGGGACACGTCTCGGACACGCCTGTGACACGGCACGACATACGGGGACATGGCCCAGACACGTCCCCGACACGTTTTTTCAAAAAAAATAATTCAAGAAATTATTATTTTTTTAGTTTTTTTAATTATTATCACTTTTCATTTTATTTGGGATTTTATCAATTATTGTGAATGATTTTGTAATTATTTTAGATGATTAATTGAAAATAAGAATTATTACAATTTAATATTTGTAGGAAATAAAATATATTAATAATTATTTATATTATAAATGTTTGCGAGCCGTGTCATGTCTTATATTTTTAAAAATAAGCGTGTCCTCGTGTTCGTGTTGTGTCGTGTCCCGAGTTCGTATCCGTGTCAGTGCAACATAGGTTAAGAGTAATTGTGATCAAACAAATGTATAATTATATATTATTTGAAAAAATTAACTTCAAATAGTAGTTGGTTAAACAGTGTGATTCATACCTTATTAGCAATTGGTGCTATACATTTTGGGTTCAAATCCCATTGTTTTTTGTTTTTGTTTTTTTTTTTCGATTTTACTTTTTTTTTATTGAAATTGCTTCAATATTTACACATTTTCTTTATTATAATTAAAACACACAAAGGTTCGGGAGCCATAAAATAATTTTTTAGAGACAAGGGATTTGAAACTGATTAGAGTAGATTTGTCCTTATTTGTATTAGCTTTTTAGTACGTTTTTCTATTTATTTTTGGTATAAGTTGGACGATTAAAACATAATTCCGTATTTTTATAGTTCTGACTTATTTTACCATATTTTAATCATAATTGATGCAAATAGGTGATATTTCATTGTTTTCACCTTACAGCTAAGTAACCGGAAGAGTTCAGCGCGTAATAGACGAAGTTCGATGTTCAAGAATAGGAGAACGAGCTTTCCGGCGAAACGAGTAGCAAAAGATCGAGAGACGGAGATAGACGTTCTGTCGCGTCGACTGACGCGACCGTCGACGCTCCGTCGACGCGAGCCATGACCCGCGTCAGTCGACGCAAGTCCGATGCTATGTTTTGAAGCGTCGATTGAAGACGCGTCGACCGACGCAGCGTCGACGCAACTTGCTGAAGCGTCGATTGAAGACGCGTCGAAGCGTCGACGCAACTTGCTGAAGCATCGATCCATGACCGCGTCAAACGCCAAGCACCAGCGCGCATCAGTCGACGCTACTTCGACGCACCGTCGACGCGACGGCCCAAAATTCGGATTTTAGGGTTTCTTGTGCGCCAAGACTTGCAATATCTATGAAACCCTCTATATTTTGGATTTTGGAGGAGAGACACCAGAAACACGACCACCTAGGGTTCCATAGCGTACGATAACAATAATTCCACATCTCATAACGAGATTTGAAGACGAGGATCAAGGATCGAAGAACAACGCGCCCAAAACATCGAATTCGCATTCGAGATTCAATTTTCGCCCACGATCGACGTGCAACTCCTTAATAGCTGGAGCTTCTCATTGCTTTTATTAGTTACAATAAATTTTCTAAACTCTTAATTAATTTAGTAGTTAATTTCTAGTTTAATTGTTAGTTTAATTCTTAGTTAATTTCTTAATTAATTCTAGTTTAATTAGTTTAATCGTTTTATGCTTGGATTATGGATATTGGTTAATTTAGTTTATTTATGCTAGTTGATTTATGTTTAGTTATTCGTTAATCTTAGATTCTTATGATTCATTGCGTAGTAATAATTTCTTACTTTCATGCTCTTAGATTCGTTAATTAGTTTTGATCTATGGTTGCGTATTATTGATAGTTTAAATTATTGCTCGTAGTTGATAATCTAGTTTAAAGTATTTAGTTTAATTAGTTTTAGTTTGATTATTGCTTTAGTTTATAATGATCAATTCAACATCTTTTAAAACCCCAAATGTACATGTATTTTATTTTAGTTCATAAATTGAGAAAAACATCTGAAAGACCGAACGATTGTTTCCTCGAGAGATACGACTCGAGTCAAACTTATCACCCTACAGTTACCTCTTACTCTTGCGAGCAAACTAACGTGCTTTTAAATTAATTTATTAAAAAGGGGTGCACAAAAGTTTGGATCAAAAATTTGGCCCCGTTGCCGGGGAAGCAACGAGTAGGAATTTAAGATGTTTTTCATTTCATTTTTTTTTGATTTATTAGTTTCTTTTCATTATTATTTTTATTTTCGCACTTGGTTTTTGCCATTTGGTACGTTGACGTGTTGTTGAGTTTGTGCAAGGAAGGCGATCACTTCAACGCGACCTTGTACCATTCATTGACAACATTCACCGTTCAAATCCGCCAAGACCAAGACCCATTTTTATTCCCGAGAACAATTCCTCGACAGCAACTGATTTTGCTTGCGATCAAGTTCCCTACATTATGTTAGGAGCACATTCGGTTCGAAACGGCGATTCACCACTGAGATCACCACCACGCCCCATTCGAAATGGGTATGGTAGTGAACCAATCATTTTGCATGGGCAACCACAATCCCGAGCTAATTGGGCTAATTGTCAGCAACACATGGAGAACGTGAGGCGAGACGAGGGGAGAAACGAAGGAGTTAACCAGCAACACAACATAGTCAATCACCAACCCAACATGGCAAACATAAGGCAAAACGAGGAGGTGAACAACAATGTCATGCGTCAACACAACATCGAGAACATGGCGTTTAGGAATGAGAATTTCCTGCAGCGTGATGCTTATGTTAACAATCAAAGGCACGTGAACGAGTGGTTGGAGAATCAAGTTCATGGTTACGAGTAAAACAATTTCAGAAGGAGATACGAGCGCGAGCACCATTACGCGCATGATGACCAGTACGAGCGAGCTGATGACTGAGTTAGGGAACCAAGGGGAGATCGAGCACCAAGACAGCGCGATTTAGCACGTCCCAAGGTTATAACTTTTAGGTCCGCCATTGTCCTTGGACCTACCGCAAGGGCAGTCGAAATCAAACCACATCAACTTAACTTACTCCCAACTTTTCACGGAAACGTCCATGAGGACCCCTTGGCATTTTTAAACTACTTTGTTGATGAAGTGGGGTGATTTGTAGTTCATGGCCTTCACCAAGAGGAAGTACAAATGATTTGTTTCCCGTACAGCTTGAAGGACAAGGCAAAGTCATGGCTACTATCACTAGAGCCTGGCTCGTTGACTGACTGGGATATGATCAGCGAGAAATTCTTAAATCAATATTATTCGGCCCAAACTATGGGGCATCTTCTGAGGCAAATTACTACCTTTGAACAGTTGGATGGAGAGCTATTTCATAAAACGTGGGAGCGTTACAAGACGCTTTTGCAAGCTTGCCCCCACCACAACTATTCTCCGGAGATGACTAACCATTTTTTCTTCGATGGATTATTAGACCATGGGAAACGAGAAGTAGAGATAGCAGCGAGAGGAGATTTTGGAGATTTGACAGCCACCGGGGCGAGGCGGGTGTTGGAAAAGCAAAGCGAAAAATCTAGACAAACCAACTCTCGGCCTCGTAAAATGAGGGTTAACGAAGTTTCCATCCCTGATCCTGATTTAGATGATGGCAAGTTAGTGAAAGCGAAATGTGAGGAGATATTTGACGAGAAATTAGCTGCTTGGAAAGCCGAGCGATCTAGCAAGGCCACTGCACAAAGGATGGCCGTAACATGTAACCAGTGTGGATCCCCCCCAGCATTCAGCGGATGTGTGTCCAAACAACATTGAGCAGCATGAGGATGTTAACGCGATCCAAAGTTATTCAAATCAAAAGAAATACACACCACAACGTGATAATCCTCTTTTCAAGTGGGGCCCTGGAAATCCAAATCATATGCCACCTGATCCACAATATCCACCACCACAATATGCTCAAGCACCACCAGTGTCGCCACAACAAAATAATTTTCATACGCAAGGGAAGGCGTCTAATATGACTCAACCAAATGATCAGCTGTTGGTTTGGCAGCAAAATCAAGTGACTGAGACGATTAGAAATAGAGAGGGACTTATGAAGGTGAACGCAAAGATTGATGAACTCTCGAAGAAGGTGAGCGGAATTGACCATCTTTCCGGTGTTGTGCATGATCTAGCTAAAAAATTGATAGGATGGAAAGAACTATGGGCCAACTAGCAACTGACTTTGCAAGGTCAAATAAGGAGAAGGACAGGATACCGAGTCAACCGGAGCAAGCGTCGGCGGTTCACGTCCTTTGCAGTGGAAAGAAGATCGACAATAACATAGAAGACCAAGATAAGGAACTTGTTCCTAAACCAGTGGACAAGATACATAAATCCACCAATAGATACGTGCCTGGTTCCATTCAAGGGACGATTCCGAACAACACCCTTGGCAAGGACGAACCATCACTGCCGAAGCAATCAACGACGCAAATTAAGGATGCTGTTCCTTTTCCGAGCCGGTTGCGCCCGGCGAGAGAGAACAAGAGGTTTATGGAGTTATACAACCTCTTGAAGAATGTCAACATCAACCTACCATTGTTGGAGGTAATCAAAATAATGCCCGCCTACGTAAAATTCTTTAAGGAACTTGCTTCGAGAGAGAGACGTTTGGCGACGAATCAATACGTACCATTACCAAAGGAGGTTAGCGCGATTCTTAAGAAGCCATTGCCACCCAAGGAATGCGATCCTGGAAGTTTCTGCATCACTATTTCGTTAGCCAATGGAAAAAAGCAATAAGAATGTTAGATCTTGGAGCAGGGATAAATTTACTGCCATATTCACTCTATCAAGCATTTGATCTTGGACCACTCAAGCCGACAACCATGCGCCTACAATTAGCCGATCGCTCGACCCGACAACCCTCGGGAGTAGTTGAAGATGTTTTAGTACAAGTTGGAGAGCTCGTAATTCCGATTGATTTTGTGGTTATGGACGTTGGTGAGGTACCAACTGAAGGTACTGAGCATACCCTTTTACTGGGATGCCCGTTTATGTCTACTTCCCATACGCTAATCGATGTTCACAAAGGGAGGATGACCATGACTGTTTTGGGCGAAACAATGACGTTTTCTTTAAGAGATATTCAAAACACTCCCTCCCCTGTCATGCAAGAGGATGATTCATTCATTGATCCCGTTATATCATGCGTAAACGAGTTACGAGAAATCGCAACTTTGAACAAACTAAGCGACGGGGATGACGCCGGATTTTCTATCGAGGGAGGGGATAAACGAGTCGATTCAAGCAAGGAGTACGACGAATTTGAGGAGCATATGCACTTAAGTGGAGAAGACTTGATCGAGTTACTAGGTATTGACATGCGCGATATCGTAGAAGGATTTGGAGACGGTTTCGATGTGGAGCGACCGCATAAACCACCAATAAGTCGTCCAAGTCACGATTCCCTTGACCCCAACAAAAATTTTAAATTTTCACACAAAAAGAACAAGGGCGAGGCATATTTCGACGATTGGGCGAGGGAGAAGAAGAAATCAAAAGAGGTTCGTACGAAGGAAGTTAAAAACTTGCAGTTTGAGGCTGGAAATTTAGTACTGTATAATCAAGAGCATAAATTTGACCCAGCTGATTTTGGAAATGCATGGAGCGGACCGTTTTCGATAGAAGAATTACATGAGTATGGCGTAGCCACATTGTATGATGAAGTCGGAAAATTTATCCTTTCAAGTTCACAAGCATAGGTTGAAGCCCTACTATGACCAAAGGAAGAAGAATCACAATGATAATTCGGTGGAGTTTGGAGATCCACCAAACGTTTGGAACTAGACGAACAAAATAGCGTCGAGCAAGCGATGTTAAAAATTGCGCTTCTCGGGAGGCAACCCGAGCATTATGTATCCTTGTGTATTTCTTTTTTATTTTATTTTGGTTTTTATCTTTTTAGAACAGATGGAAGAACTCGGACGAGGAGAATTAATCGAACGAGCGAAGAAGAAGACGCCCAGGATTCCGCCCGCGTCGACGCCGAGCTTGCTCGCATCAGTCGACGCGGCGTCGACGCAGCTGCCGAGGTTTTAGCTTCTGACGCGTCGATTGGGCTCGCGTCAGCCGATGCAGTGTCGACGCGAAATCCGGACTGGCCCAGAACGTGTTTAAAGCCGGATTTTGGCCCACCGACCCGACCCGTTCGCGTATGACCCGCGGGGATAGCCCAGAAAAACAGTTTTAAAATCGTCCAAACCCCCCTTTTTCTCCCACTTTTCAACTTCTAACTTCTTCTTGTTCTTCAAAACTTTTCTTCTTCTTGTTTTTCAAAATTTGTTTTGTTTGTTTTTCAAAAATTCTAGAAATTCATACACTTCAAAAAACTCAACCACATCCATCCATTATCTTGCTTATAAGCCAAAACCTCCATTACGGGCTAGGTGGATTTGAAGCAAATTCGGGCAATTCTGGGCAACTCTTGCGTTTCTACGGGAAATCGACGAGGTACTTCGCTTGAAACCATCTTGGAACTATTATATTGTTGATTGGTTGTGTGTTGGGAAGTTTTTGGTGCAAGGATTATTTGAGTTTTTAGTTGGTTGAACACGCACGCCAAGTGTTCGACAAATTTCCCCAAAGAATAAAAAGTTTTATTTTTCAAGAATTATCATTCCCGTTCGCTTTCGTATTGTTTGATAATGTCTCGAGCGGGTAAACGTAAGGATATCTCGGGGAAATATGGAGCGCCGTTCCCAATTTTTGACAAAAAGGAAGGGGACATGTTCAAGAATATTCGCAAGTGGGGTTTCGCTACGCATAGGATCTTGAACGTCCAAGGACTTGCGGACGAGGCTTCGAATGGGTCGGAACACCACACCGATCTTTCGCGTTATGTAGATGGCCTTGGTTGTGGGTACTTCGCCCAAATGCACCTTCCCGGATTTAGAGAGCTTATGCTTGAGTTTTTCTCCACTTTAGCAATCCGGAACGACGAGACATTCACTTGTCGATGACTCAAACTTTTGTGCACCCCTTTTTAATAAATAATTTAAAAGCACGTCAGTTTGCTCGCAAGTGTACGAGGTAACTGTAGGGTGATGAGTTTGACTCGAGTCGTATCTCTCGAGGAAACAACTGTTCGGACTTTCGAATGTTTTTCTCAATTTATGAACTAAAATAAAATACATATACATTTGGGGTTTTAAAAGATTTTGAATTGATCATTATAACTAAAGCAATAATTAAACTAAATCTATTTAAACTAATTATTCTAACTAAATTATCAACTACGAGCGATAATTAAACTACTTGAACTTCAAGAACTAAGAACTAATAGCAACGAATCTAAAAGCATGAATATAATAAATTACCACTAAGCAATGAATCATAAGKATCTAAAATTAARGAATAACTAAGCATAAARCAATCGCATAAATCAACTAAATTAACCAATATCCAATAACAAGCATAAACGATTAAACTAAGTAAACTAGTTCTAGCATTAACTAAGCAATTAACTAAGAATTAAACTAGAAATTAACTACTGAATTAACTAAGAGTTTAGAGTACTTATTCGAACTACTAAAAGCAGTAAATAGCTCTATCTATTCCGGAGGTTGAACGTTGATCTTGGGCGAAGAATGAATCCCGAACTCGAATTCGACGTTTTGGACGCGTTGTTCTTCGATCCTTGATCTTCGTCTTCAAATCTCGTTATGAGATGTGGGATTATTGTTATTATAAGCTAAAGTACCCTAAGAGGTCGTTTGTTCTCCTTAAAATCCGAAATAATGAGGGTTTATATAGAATTTGCATGACTTGGCGCATAAGAAACCCTAAAATCCGAATTCTGGGCCGTCGCGTCGACGGTGCGTCGACTGACGCGTGCTGGCGCTCGGCGGGTGTCGGCAAGACTTGGTCGGCAGGTGTGCGCGTCGGCTGGGCAGGTGCGTCGACGGTGTGCGTCGACATCGACGCTTCAGCAAGTAGCGTCGACGGAGCGTCGACTATGGTGCGTCGACATCGACGCTTCAGAACGTAGCGTCGACAGTGCGTCGACGGAGCGTCGACTGACGCGGTCATGACTCGCTGACATGGCTCGCGTCGACGGTGCGTCGACGGCCGCGTCAGTCGACGCGACTGCACGTCTGTCTCCAATTCTCGATCTTTTGCTACTCGTTTCACCGGAAAGCTTGTTCTTCACTTCTTGAACATCGAACCTCGTCTATTACGCGTTAAACTCTTCCGGTTACTTAGCTGTAAGGTGAAAAACAACGAAATATCACCTACTTACATCAATTACGATCAAAATGACGGTAAAAATAAGCTGGAATTATAAAAATACGAGATTAAGCTTAAATCGTCCAACTTATACCAAAAACAAATAGAAAAATGAACTAAAAAAGCTAATAAAAATAAGGACAAATCTACTCTAATCAACTACCCCACGCTTTATTGGTTTGTTCGTCCCAAGTACGCTCAAAAGCACTCAAGTATTTTCTGCATGGGACGTGTATACACTCAAATCATACAATTACATGCACAATAAATAAGCACCGAAAATCAATCTCTTTTCAATCGAAAATTAAGTGTGCTGTCAAAACCAAGAATCAGTAAAGGTCTTCGCGGGTTGTAGTGTAAGGCTCTTTGAACGGGTGTGGAATATATAAGTCGTGTGGCTAAATAACCCCCCAACTAATCTAATCACGAAGCAAATTGCTTCACCTCGTACAAAAATAGAAACCTCACTAAGCACTCATAACGTAGCCTTTAAATATAGGCTATTTCCCAACTCGCAACCGTAAAACCGACTACAAGTTCAAACCACTTAATTACAACTCTTTTGCCTTTTAAACACAAGGCTTCATAAAATAAACAATTAAACTCAAGCCTTTACAAGCGCGTAGGCAATTAATCAACTTATCCAACATCCTATCTTTTTCTTTTCTTTTTTTTTTTTATTTGTCCCTTTTTATTTTCGTGGGATCTATTTTTTTCTATTATTATTATTATTATTTTTTTCGGATGGTGGTCCTTAATTACAAAAATAATAAATTCCTAATAAAAGTTTCCAAGACTCAAATAACCAATAAAAATACGAACTCCTACCCCACGCTTTTAATGGGTTGTAGGGGTCGTCTCAAAAACACTCAAGGCTATAGGCATGGATATTTGGCTATGATTGGCTCATTCGGAATTTATAGTGGCTAAAATTCATGAATATGGCCGGAATAGGGTTTTATATGTGCCTTAACTTCATGTTCAAAGTCGACTACACACGGCGGTTTTAAAGAGATATCAAGACTGAAACTTATTCAAGCACATGCAAAGATGATAAACACTCAGGCTACTCGCTGGCTTTTTGCATGAAAATAATTTTGAATTGAAGCTGCTTTTAAGGTTTTGCAAAATCGATTGCGTCCAAGTACCATTTTACAATATATAATAATAAATGTTGAAAAATTATGCACTTATGCACGCTCAAAGACGAAAACAAATAATCATACATAGTCAACTTTGACAGGCATGCCATACAAACACAAATAAGCGTAGAAATAGCGATCAATCACATCAAAAATATGCATTTCAAAACAAAAGACATCAAATTGCACTATCCATACTCAATACTCAACCACCCCCCTCCCTAAAAACTTGGCAATCTCCTGATTGTCATAAATATTAAAGAAAATAAGAATATGGGAGATAAGAAAACATTCCTGAAAATTCGATGGTCGAGTCTCACTAAAAACGCATGTGCAATTATCCTTCGTCTTAGATTGCGTGACTAGATTGTCCCGAATAAAATAAAAACAAACAAACAAAACATGATTGTGATCAATTGCGATGCGCAAGTGCCCGGTGGCACGTCTCCTTGGATTTGAAACGGCCGGATTGCGGCCAACGTCGTAAATGGCTGAGTTGCAGCTCATCCAAAGGTTGCCGGGCTGCAGCTAAATTGGATCGGATTGCGACCTCGATCGACGAAATTATCGTAATCCATGATTGCAGCGTTAAGCGGTAGGTTCAGTGGTTGGTCTTCATCGTTAACGCCTCGAGTGGAACTAGTGGTAAGGCCTTACGGTAGCGAACTTCCGCTATATAACCGTTGTCCAGAATAAGCGATTTATCATACTTTCTGCACATCAACACACACATAAACGTACCACGGCAATTGACACAATATAAAAAGACAGAAATAAAATAAAAGAAAATAAAAGAAAAACTAACCAACGCTTGGGTTGCCTCCCAAGAAGCGCAACATTTAACGTCATATGCTCGACGCAATTGCTCGATCAATTTCTATCTCGTGGTGGGTCCACGAACTCCTTCTTGCTCCTATCTCGACTCTTCATAAATTTCTCGTAATAAGGCCTAAGTCGATGCTTGTGGACTTGGAAACTTGATTTCTCACCCTCATCGTACAGTGTTGCTACACCATACTCATCCATCTCCTTCATTAAAAATGGTCCACTCCATGCAACTTCAAAATTGGTTGGATCAAACTTACGATCGGAATTATATAGCACTAGTTGACCAGCCTTGAACTTCTCGTTAAACACCTCATTCGAGTTCTTCTTCTTCTTCTTTGTCCAATCCTTGCTATTAGCCTCGCCCTTTTTCTTCGTACGTTTAAAATRCTTGTAGGGGTCGAGGGAAACACATCTTGAATGAWTATGCTGTGGCTTCATCTCTTCTCGTGGCTCAAACTTCGAACGATCTCGTTGTGGTCTCAACTCCACTTTTGGCTCATTTTTAGGCACGTCAAACCACATGGGCAATCCATCATCAAATGTCTCTATATTATCAAACTCTTCAATCGTGCTGATGCTCAAGAGCTCATTCGCGCAAGAATCTACTAAATCAATTGTAGAACAATCGTTCTTAACAGACGATGCAGGACTCTTGTGAAAATCTTGAAGTGAAAACGTCACCGTTTCGCCCAATACGGACATAGTCACCCTTCCCTCGTTTACATCGATCACCGTGCGCGTTGTAGACATAAATGGACGTCCTAACAAAATGGTGTGTTCTCGGTTCTCGCTTTGTACGTCACCAACATCCATAATGACAAAACCGACCGGCACGACTAGCTTGTCTACTTGCACTAAGACATCCTCCACAATCCCCAAAGGTAGCCTTATCGTTCTATCCGCCAATTGTAATTTCATCGTGGTCGGTTTCAGCGGTCCTAAGCCAAATTCCTTGTAAATCGAATGGGGCATCAAATTTATGCTAGCGCCAAGATCGAGCATCCCTCTTGCCGTTTGTCCATTCCCGAGAGAAACAGTTATGCAAAAACTCCCGGGATCTTTCTCTTTAGGTGGAAATGGTTTCTTAATTATATCACCAACGTCTCTTATCAAAGCCACAGGCTGATTTGTCGCCAAACGCCTTTCCCTTGATGCGAGCTCCTTGAAAAACTTCACAAATGCTGGCATTGTCTTTATCACCTCTATCCGGGGGAGGTTAATATTGACATTTTTCAATAAATTATAAAGCTCCATGAATCTCTTATTCTCCTTGGCTGGACGTAGGCGACTTGGGAAGGGAACATGATCATAAACAGCCAACTTCTTGGGCGGCGAATTTAAGGAATCAATGGGGTCTTCAGTTGCTGTCGGTTTCTTATTCTTCACTGCTCCCGGAGGTTGGGTCTCGGTCTCTTTCTTGTCTCCCTCCTTTCCTAGATCGATGCAGTTATCCACTTCTTTCCCGCTTCTCAGCACATGAATAGCCGAGGCTTGTTACATTTGGCTTGGAAGAGTATTTTTCTCCTTCTTCAATGATGCCATGTCAATTGCCGATTTTCCTACCATTAACTCCAATTTTCTTAGTCCTGACGAATTTTCAAGAGTGCTTTTGGCCATTTCAGCCATCATCATTCTCAATTCTTTCATATCGTCTCGAACTCCCTTCATTTCCTCCTGAACATGTGTGAGGCCGTCTCGATTCCGAATAGTTTTGGCGACTTGGTTTTGCTGCCAGACTAAAAGTTGATCAGTCGACTGAACTGTAGCAGGTATTTGCATGTGTGGTGGTCTCTGCCCCGAATGTTGTTGATTCGAATAGTGCTGGATGGCGTAGACGTCCCCTCGTTGTTCGATGTTGAACGGGCACATATCGGCTAAATGTTCGGGGGATCTGCATTGGCGACACATCGCAATAGTCTTCTTCGAAGAAACTTGACTTGTTCGCTGGGCTCTCGTTGCTTCTAATTCTTCATTAAGTACTTCCCTAATCATCTCCTTGATCGTATGACCATCTCTCACCAAAACCTTAACTCCTTCTTCTTTATCTGTCTCGGTGGTGGAAACTTCATTTACTTTCAATTTACGAGGCCGAGAGTTGGTTTCTCTAGATTTTTCACTCAGTTTCTCCAATACTCGTTTTGCCTCGCGGGCCGTTAAATCACCAAAATCTCCTCCTGCTGCTATTTCAACTTGACTCTTTCCCATGGACGAAAAACCATCAAAGAAAAACTGATTAATTATCTCGGGGGAATAGCTATGATGGGGACATGCTTGTAAGAGTGATTTGTAACGCTCCCATGTTTCATGAAATAATTCTCCCTCCACTTGTTCGAAGTTAGCAATCTGCCTCCGAATTTGCCCCGTTGTTTGTGCTGAATAGTATTGATTTAGGAACTTCTCGCTTATCATCTCCCAATCAGTTAATGATCTCGGTTCTAAGGATAGTAACCAAGTCTTCGCCTTGTCTTTCATGCTATAGAAGAAGCATATCATTTTCATCTCCTCTCGGTTTAAGCCATGTCCTACAAATCTGCCCACTTCATCGATAAAGTAGTTCAAAAACGCCAAAGGGTCTTCGTGGGCATTTCCGTGAAAAGTCGGAAGTAAATTAATTTGATGCGGTTTAATCTCTACTTCCCTTGCAGTCGGGCCAAGAACAATTGCAGACCCATAAAGCACAACCTTCGGGCGTGCCAAATCTCGTTGTCGAGGCGCTGGAGACAGACGTGCAGTCGCGTCGACTGACGCGGCCGTCGACGCACCGTCGACGCGAGCCATGTCAGCGAGTCATGACCGCGTCAGTCGACGCTCCGTCGACGCACTACCGACGCTATGTTCTGAAGCGTCGATGTCGACACCACCATAGTTGACGGGCTCCGTCGACGCGACGGCCCAGAATTTGGATTTTAGGGTTTCTTATGCGCCAAGTCATTGCAAATTCTCTATATAAACCCTCATTATTTCGGATTTTAAGGAGAACACACGACCTCTTAGGGTACTTTTAGCTTATAATAACAATAATCCCACATCTCATTAATGAGATTTGAAGACGTAGATCAAGGATCGAAGAACAACGCGTCCAGAAAAACGCGAATTCGAGGTTCGGGATTCATTCTTCGCCCAAGATGCAACGTTCAACCTCGGAATAGCTGGAAGCTTTTTTACTGCTTTTAGTAGTTCTAATAAGGTACTCCTAAACTCTTAGTTAATTCAGTAGTTAATTTCTAGTTTAATTGTTAGTTTAATTCTTAGTTAATTGCTTAGTAA